>JARHVA010002645.1:1675000-1880000 GCA_037957365.1 Torreya grandis
TTAGGTGTATTAAATATCAATATCTTATCATATCACATCCATTCCTTATAAATTTTTTTTACTCAACCCCTTGGCTTATGAATTTCTTACCTACCTCTAACCAATAGGATTATCTACTCTTAATTTTAATTATTTAATAGAAATGGAGACACTTCACACTATATGAAATCATTTTAAGCCTCTTATTCAAATATTTCTCACAATGACAAATAATTGACAAAGATATTTCCTTTTTTTTAAATATTATGATTTTTATTGGTTTTATGTTTTTCCTAGTGGATATGTGCATTATTTAACTATGTTTGATGATGATTACCTAACTCATTTTTAGATAGAAATGATCAAATTGAAAGTTAGATTTACCAAAAAAAAATCCCTGGCATAAAAAAAATCCAATGAGATTTTTAGTAATTATGTACTTTGATTAAAGATAATGGCTATAAAAATAACTCATTGACCAGCTTAGAGTAAACTAAAAACTATGTTTTTGAATTTTTTTTATAGATTAAAAACCCCTAATAGACTCATTTTTAATGGGTCAACAATTTTATTACACAAAAATGGTCAAACCTAGGCTCTAAATAATTCATTGCATATGATGGGAATAATTTAAATTCAAATTTAAAAAATAGGTCTTCCCTATTATTTAATGTTATTTTTATTTCAAAATAAAATTCTAATAAAAAATAAACTATTAAAAATCTATTTATATCTACAAAATATATAGATATAAAAGTGAAATACAATAATTTACATAAGTAGAAATGGGCTATAAATAGAGAATTGACAAGAGATATACAAACCTAGCTTTAATATAATTTTTTTTATCTAGGTTAAAGGAAGGGATTTTTTTTAACTATGGTCCCAAAACTCTAGGATAAGTAAAAATATAAGAGAGACCATGGTGTACCAAATACCAAATAAGAACAAAGACCAAATAGGCCTAGTGACAACTAAAATACAACCCATAAACCAACCAAGAACAATAAAAGAAACCAGGGCCTAGTGTTTAAGTAGTTTTTAATTTTTATTTAAATTTAAATTAATTAATAGAAACTAAAATTAAAATAAGGTTTATGGGGAATACTTGTTGATTAGAATATGTTTTTGACCACTTTGAATCCAGTGACAATGAGAGCTTCTTTTTGGCTGGGAAGAATAACCTACATACATATATACACTTGACAAAAATAGATTAATTGATAATTATGTGAGTTGCGTAGTTAAAAATTAATCATGAAAAGTTATGAACTTCCTCAAATGGATTTCATCTCACTTATTTATGAAATCAAGTGGATAAACAACATATTAAATTATAATAGATGAAATATAATGATAACAATGATAATTAAGATTTAATCCTTGATTAAACTATCAATATAAGTGTAATACTCATCCCAATAAGTTTTGGAAGTATCTATATAATTTTATATGAAATATAGTTGGTCTTTAATGGATTTAAGAGAGGTAGAATAAATAACAATGCAGAGAGATAGATCAAAAGATATGTCACTCTGATCAACAAATAGGTCTTAGGAAACTATATGGAGATATATGATATTGATTAAGCCATGTACTAAACCTGGTAGAGTCATCAACATTCAAAGGCCATATTCAAATGATAATAAATCAATAAATATTTTATTAAATAATCTAAGTTTAATGTCTCAGGGTTTACAAATTAAACATAGTGGATCGATGTTGATTTATAGAATCAATGTTGATTTAGAATGAATCAATGTCGATTCTCTCTATGCCTGAACTTAGTTAAAATAGAAAATAAATGGGATAGATTGGATGACAAAGACAAATAAAAGGATGTATAAGGATGTAGATAGTATTCTAGAGATTATATAATTAGATAATAGTAGAATAATTGATAGAAAATAAAATAATAAAACATGATGACTTACCTTTGATGTGATTTCTAACCGAATGAAATTATTCTCCATAAATGTAGGCAGTCTTCCAAGATCATGATAGAGGATGTATACTTAATGCATTAAAATTCTAGTAGAGTGTCACTAAAGACATCTTAATTCTCCAAAAAATATAATAATAATTTGATTTTTTTACTTTTTGGGTCCAAAATGTAAAGGTTGGTTGGGTATTTATAGATCAATTTTGATCTAGAGAATTGATGCTAATCATGGGAAAATCATCATTAATTTAACCAAATTAGCACCTTTATTTCAACCATAGGTAAAATTGGCTTTGATATGCATAAAATTGTTGATAATGACACTATACAGGGGTAAAGTGGTTAGGGGGTAGATTACTTAGGCTATTAATGGATGTAGGAGGTTAAGGGAAGGGTAGAAAGGTAATATTAAAGGTAAGTTACCAAGGTATAAATGGTAAATATATTAAACCTTAGGATATGTATTATTTAGGAGATTTAATAAAAATAATGACCCACTACACCTAATTAATTATATATAAGGTACAAAATAATAGTGTCTACATTTACCCTTTTTGTGGAGTGATATAGAATATGTGCCATGAGATAAAAACCATGAAAGGTCTAATTTCATAGGTTTATGTGAGGAGGTATCCACCATCAAATAAAGAGCTAGTAGAGGATAAGGAATAGGTAATGGGTTTGAAAAATGGAATAATGGATGGGATGGGAAAATAATAGATGATCTATAATAACATAGTTGCATAACATGAAGTGTATGAAATTTCATTTACAAGATGTAAGATAATATAGGTGGAGATGCCCCAAGGCAAATCCTATAATAAAATGCCACAACTATAAATGGATGGGCTTAAATGATCACTAAATAAGAGGACAAGTGATAGGACTTAGTTGATTAAAGAATTTGGTGTGATATATAGTGTGTATACTACTTATAAATATTTTTTCTCAATGGAAAATACACTCTCAAGACCCACTAAGGGGAGATACCTAAAAGAGTGCATGCTTTATGTAAGTTGTGGGACTAATAGGGGGTCAAAATCCATAAACCTAAAATGGTATAGGACAAATAGTAAGGTAGATGTGGCAAGGCACTAGGATAAATCTAAGGAGAAAGGTTAGATGTACATAAAATTACAATTAGTAAAAATAGGGGCAAATTAATGTTGATTTGAAATGAAACAACACTAATTCACCAAATCAACATCGACTAGAATAGATCAGTGCCAATATTATGTCAAATATATATAAGCAATTTTGACATGGAAAAGGTCTTATTTATTATTGGTGAAAATAAAATGATGCTTGAGAGCTCAACTGATGAGTTTGCTATGAAATGAGATGGAGGCTAATAGCAAAAAATTGAGGTAACAATGACACTCACAAGATGAGGTAGATCCATTATTTTATTAATTTTTTTAAATTTTTTTAAGTTTTTCATCTTTTATAAGTAAGATAGGGCTAGGATTATGGTAAAATTACACTAAATAATCAATGTTGATTCCCTAGTAAATTGGTGATGATTTGTAGGGAATCGACACTGTTTCATTGAAATGTTAACAATCTAGATAGAACAACATAGATCCATAATAGATTAATTTTGATTCATATTAAAAATGTGAATGGATTATATTAGAGTCTAGAGTTAGGATAAGTTATATTTTTTAGGATATTTTAGGCTTATAGGTGACATTGATGATAGGCACGAGTTCTACTATGTATGCAAGATTATGTGCCACCCTTACTAGAGAAACTAGGAGTTTAGCTTGGTAATGATGATTGGTCCCATCTAAAGGTCATAAACATGAGAGGTGTGCATCATTATAGATGCATCCATCAAGGAACAATATTTTTGGTTACTCTGGTGAAGTGTTGGGATGTCACTATTTGGATGTTTTAGTTTCTGATCAGGGAGATGACCATTATGGAGGAGGACATCTACTAGATTCTATGACTTTTTGTGCAAGAAGTACCTATAGTACCTATGATGAAAAGGGATAAGGAATAGTTTTGACATGTCTAATGTACTTGTATCTAAGATTACCAAATAATGGATACACTAGTGGATTAGTGTATCACTTTACAAGGACAACTAGCTATAGTACATGGGGCTTTGACCATAGTGAGGATAGAATAGGACACAATACAGATGTGATTAGATACACTAAAATTGGGCTTTGAATATTTATATCTAAGTGATGATATGGTGGTGGAGAATTAGGATCACTAAAAATTAGAGTGAGATAGTTTGAGGAGGGGGGAGAGGGAGCCATCGATATGGATATTTGGAGAGGTGGAAGGGCCAAGCATGAGATAGGTAGGGATTGTGAGCATCCATTGTTACATGAAGATAGAAAAAAATATGAGATAATATAAGAAGATCATTTTATATTAGCTTCTAGAGACTCCTCTCTATGCTACCCATATATCCTCATAGGGTAAGGCTTCCAGGTGTATACACATAGGGTCAGTGAGCAAGAGGAGTGTATCTCAAAGGAGAAATAGGGATAGGGATATAGGTGGAGTTGGGGGAGGAGTGGGGGTAAATATAGCAGTGGAGCCTTAATGAGCATCCACCTGAGTAGTCTATATTTTACATACTATCTGATGTATTTATATTCATTATACTGGCCAGAGAACTATAAGCATGTATATAGATATTTTGATGTAAACTAGTTTTTTATTTATATGATTCATGATTATGGGTTATGATGTTATGGATTTTATGTATGGATTATTCTATTGTTATGGATGTTTACATTATATGGGTTATGTTATTATGGATTCAGATGGTGTCATTTATTAGGCTTGTTACATGTGATAGATTTATTTTTAAAATGTATATGGATTATGGATATTATGGATGTAAGATAGATAATGGGATTATGGATATTTATGTGATTAGATTATTTATTTATGGATTTAAATGTTGTAAAATTCTTTATGGATCATGATTATATTATGGTATTATATGTGTTTTTGATATTTGTATTAATGCTTAAAATGTTCTTGATTAAATTAACATGGATGTGACTTTTATTATGTGATTATGCATTTAATGAGTTGATTAGGTTTTGAATTATGGGTTTTTGTGTAAAAATGTTTATGGATTATGAATGGATACATATATATTTGATTATTGATTATGGATTATTAATTTTATGTGATATATGTATGGATTATGAATTTAAAACTTTAAAATGTATTTAAATTATGATTTTGGATTAAATTATGATTTTTGGGTCACATTATGGATTATGAACAATGTTTATGGATTATGATTATTAAGGATGCCATCTATAATTTATTGATTTCATGTTTATATATTTGTGAATGATTAGATAATGATATTTGTTAATAGGTGGAAAAATTATAATTAATTTAATTTATAAAGGTCTTATTGCTCATTAGTGGCTCGTACCATGACTCAAGAGAACCACTTTAAAATGAATGCATATTCATCCTTAACCCACTATTAATAACTATCCTAATAACTTTAGGTCAACTAAGCTTAGGATCTTATTGATTTTGAGATTTTCTTTAGGATTTTATAGAAAGTGGATTATAAGAAGAAGATGCTTTGATCCTGCATACCCAAAATTGACATCAAACCTATAATCCTTTTATTTCAATCCACGTAGACTAACAATGCAAGAAATCTACCAAATTAAAGAAAATCGATCAATGAGGGAAGCTTTCTAGGGATAATTTTATGCATGATAGCCATCCTTTAAGGGAGTGGTATATATTTTAAGATACAATTTTTAAAAATATATGGACTTTAAGGGAGAAATTTTTGCTTTTGATATTTTGTAGATTTTTGCAAATTTTTATGGATTTACATAGTTTTCCTTCAAGGGAGAAGTATATTTGTTTTGATTTTCCTTATAAATACTTTTATTTTTATCCTAATGTTAATCTCTCTTTATGGATTGGCCTCAAGTATCTTATGATCATTTCCCAAAGCTTTGATACACAAGATAAAACACTTATTCTTGAAATGAATTAGTGATAGAGAGGGATTTTAGGGAATAATGATTTGGACATCCTTCCCATTATAGGTGAAGCTTGTCTAGTTAGAGCATGCTATGAATAGACTATAGGTATTCATATTTAAGGTTAAAAAATGTATAATGCTACCAGATAAACACATGTCTCTATATATCATTAATTGGTATAAGATTAATAGGGATATGAAACCTAGAAACTAAACTAGGTAGACCAAGGTGATTCATATTTATTAATAGTAGAAAGGATGTAGATGTAATTCATTAAGAGGTTCGTATTTTGATTTTCCATTAAGAGATGCCAACTGATATAACCTAGATCCATACTTATGGGTGATAATATATAGCCTGAGCCAATTCAAAGTAAATTTTACCCTTTTAAATTATTCCATGTTATTTACATATTGATCTTATTTTAAAACAAGGTTTCCAATATTAAATTTCCATTATTTTAGATGCTTATTATATGTGCATTTTATTTGTTCCTTATATATGTAGATGGTCAAAGAAAGCTAAACTATGCTAATCCAAGAGTTTTATTAAGGTGTTGTTAATGATGTCTCCAACATGTCCAATAATATCCATGAGGTGAAAAATAATGTTCTTGTGGTCATGTTAAGGTCAATGACAAAGTGTGCTTTAGTGATCATGCATGAAAATGATAAGGTTTGGTTGGTTAGGTAAGATGATGGATGTTGGTGATGTGTTGACCATGTTTATGGGGTCATATAAGGTGTCAATAATGCTTGGGGAACTTTTATAATGCAAGCTAATTCACTATAATATTCTTGTGAATGCCTAGATTAGCCTAGTCACTTTCACAGATCTACCTGAGTAAGTATATTGATGATGTTAGAATTTCCACATGTGAAGGTATCAGAGGAAAATGGTCACATGGATTTGTTGAGGTTTGTGCTTAGTTCATGTATTTAAAATCTAAAGTCTTGAAATGAATCATATCAAATTTTATAAAGGTGAAAATATGGTCTCCCAGGTATATTTCTTTATTTTCCATACCTAGCCAAATTTGAATTAAAAAGTGATTGTTGATATTCAAATATTTGAATTTACAAAAGAAGACTAGTCCTCACTATTTTGGCTATAAATTTTTATGTAGGATGAATTTGGTGGTGGTATAAAAATAAAAATGGTAGATAAACTCCATATTTATCTAGGAAAAATAATTTACAGGTTTGAATGATAGTACAAATACATTTATTGTAGTCAAAATTTGACTAAAGGATTGACCTTCTTCTGCAAATGACATGAGAAGGATGTTTGAGTTTTTATTGATGGTGTTTAGATGTTTCAAGGTGAATTATCAATTGGAGTGTGTTTTATATTACCTAAGGATTTTTGAGGTTTTAATAATCCATTTTATATATAAACAAATGCTCACAAGTTGACTATTTATTCGTTCACGGTGTTTTTATAAGGAAGGCAAATGATTAATAGGTTTTGCATATGTAGAGGTGAGTAGAGATTAATGAAAAACTTTAGGGTGTCTTAAGAGTCATATGGTGAGGAAATATGGACTTTGATGTGGAATTATGTTCCTAGTTTTTCTTAGTAATGTGCTAAATGGGTAAATAGGTCTCCATAATACCTATAAGGGTTACTAAGGCCTAATTGAAAGGTGTAGCTTCTAAAGGGTGACACATGGATGCTATGGTCAACCTATGAATATGGTATTAAGCTATGTATAAATTTTATAAAATACTTAATATTTAAGGAAAGTCTTATTTTTTACTAATAAGGTGATGGACAAGTTTACTCTATAAAGAGCTAAATCAAAGGTGATGGTTTTAAGAGTTGTTTAATGAAGAATAGAGAAGTTTGAGTGTCCTTGGTGGATGGATTAAAGATATGAGTAGGTTGAGAAATGTGTGCATGAACTATAGGTAATAATTATGATGTTATAATAGTGTACCTATAGGTTTGAATATTGAGGATGAGTGACGAGGTCTAGAGTGATCCAAAAGAGTGTTTTAGATGCATTATTTGTGTTTGCAAAGTTGAAAGACTATGAAAAGTTGAAGAAAGGTTTTATACACTATTTATCCATCATATTTAAAGGAAATAATATTTTTTTAGCTTTTTATTTCATAGGTGTTGTGTGGGTGCTTAACATCTATAGCAAGTCAGTGCTTATTCATGCTTAGGGTTGGGTGATCCTTATGAAGTGGGTGCTTCACTAAAATGTATCATGTTTGTGATTATATTATAGGACAATTATTACATGTTTTTTAGGACTGAAAGTGGGTTTTATTTCCCATGATATTTTCCCACATAATTAATGTGTTGTGTGCTTGATATTGCATCATCCTTCTTATTAATTATTATGAATAACTTGTATGCTTTATGAATGATTCTGGTAATTGATCAAGGGTTTGAAAGGATTGGAATTGAAGTTTGGATCATCTTGCATCAATAATTTACCCCCTACCCCCTCTCAATGATTTTACCTCTAACAATTGGTATCAGAGCCATACCTTCATTTTAAGTTTAACCACTTGAAGTCGATCCATGGTACAATATAACAAGTCAACATATGTAGGGTTTCTCTACAAAGTAAGAATCATTGTTAAATGTGTATATTTAGGATTTTTGAAGTATAAGTATGAGGATATACATCATGTCTCTAAGGTTTAATACTTGAAAATCTATTATGGATGGTTATACTACACCAACTACTCTTCTAATTAATGCAACTGACAAGAAGTTGAGTGACAACAACTCTAAAGTTATGAAAGCTATCATTTATCATATATTAGAGGTTGAGTTCACCATGGTGATCCACTATAAGTCTACCAAGGAAATTTGGATCAAATTACAAACTATCTATGAATGGGATTCAATGGTTAAGTTGTTAAAATGTAGAATTACCAAAGGCAATTTAAAGGGTTAAAAATGAAAGAAGAAGATACTGTAAAGTCCTATCTTCTAAGGGTTGATGAAATTATAAACATGATCAAAGGTCTTGGAGAGGAGATTAAAGAAGCCACCATGGTATAAAAGGTGTTAAGGTCTTTCATCCTCAAATTTGATTTAACAGTATCTACTGTAGAAGAATGTCATGGTCTCACTTAGATGAAGATGGATGAATTGCATGGAATCTTTATTGCCTATGAGATGAGATTCAATGAATATAGACCTCTTAAAAAAGAATTAGCCTTCAATATAATAAAGGAGACAAAAGATAAGAATAATGAGTTAATTCTTGAAGATTTTATCTCAATGAAGATCCACTTGAAGCCATGATTATAAGAAAAATTAATGTAGGATTAGGTAAGTATGAAGGAAAACTTTCTTTTAAATGTTTTTCAAGTGGTAAAGTTAGTCATTTTTTAGATAAGTTCCCTAATAAAGATAAGTTTGAACACAAGGAAGCTCATAATTTATCTCATGAAGATTAACATAAGGAATTTGAGGGTCCTAAAAAGTACATAAAGCTATTCAATAAGAGAAATGGCAATAAGGAGTCATACAAAGGAAGTAAGACCCTTTACCATGAAAAAGATAGTAACTCATCTACAAAAGAATAAGAAAACACATTATAAAGAGATGATTCATTTCATGATGAGGACAAGGAGACACTATTCATAGATTTTGATGATGATGAAGGTGAATGTTCTTTAGGTAGATATCTCTTTAGTGGAGATATCTCAGAGGAAGAAGATGAGAAATTCACTCTTGAAGACAACTATATAAATACCATTGAAGAAATGAAGTTATTACAAGGAAATAATATAAAAATCACTTCTGTGACAAAATATTATGAGGAAAAAATTGGTCTCTTTAAAAAGGTTGAGCAATGAAGTCAAGTACCATGATGACATCATTAAACATATTGAAACTTAGGTTTGTACCCTAACCGAAGAGGTAGAAAGTAAGGACGAAGAGTGTGTCAAATGTAAATTATAAATAGAGTATTTATAGGATAAACTAGATCAATATATGAGTAAGCTTAAGACATATCAAAAAATTGAGAAAAGTACAGCTGATATTGATGAATTATTAAGAAATCAA
Source organism: Torreya grandis (assembly GCA_037957365.1). Taxonomy (NCBI): domain Eukaryota; kingdom Viridiplantae; phylum Streptophyta; class Pinopsida; order Cupressales; family Taxaceae; genus Torreya; species Torreya grandis. Next base: position 1,684,958 of record JARHVA010002645.1, read on the forward strand.
AAGGCCTCAAATGACAAGTCAAGTTTGAGGTTCCATGAAGATGCTCATAAGGAGGATAAAAATATTGAGAAGGAATTGATGTTGGATAAAAATAATAATCATGATAAGGAGAATGCAAATAAAGATAAATAAAGTAACAATATGAGAAAAAAGAATCAAACCTTAAAGGTCAATGATCAATCAAGTATTAATGGTTATAGAAGATTGAAAACTAATACTATCAGACAACCAAATGTTATAAGGTATGGCAATTTCAATGGTAATTGTTACTCTTGAAATCAATTTGGTCATAGGTTAAGAGAGTGTAGAAGACCCTCATAGAATGAATTTACTTGGGATTATGATTTGAATCATCAATCAAGTACTATGAATGGAGTTGAGTGTTAAACCTGTTATGACATAAGGCACATTACAAGACTTTATCCTAATAAGATAAGAAACAAAGAGTTTTTATTAAAAAATATGGTTTTATACAAGTGTCAAGAGAGAGGTCACATAATAAGGTTATGTAGGAATGGTCAGTATTTTACTTAAAATAAAGTCAATCCTAACATGAATAAAAGGAACTATAATGAATGGAGACCTAAGGAGGTGAATAAAAAATAGACTCAAAATGGATTGTTTGTCTTGACAGAACAAGGAACAAGTTCAAGAGTCAAATAACAAGACTTATCTTCTAAAATAGATGAGAAGATTAAGAAATATTTTAGGTCTGAGGAAAATAATGAAGTCAAAGATTTATTTAAATTTAATTTGATGATGAGTCAAGACTTCAAGTCAAGTAAGATCATGGAGATGTGGAAATATCCTAAATTTGGGGACATTTAGTCCTTGTATGACTATATAATGTCTCTACCTATTCTTTTTAGGAGACGTATTTCATGTGTAGAAGAAATTTTATGTGTTATAGGCGATGAACAAAGTATAGAGGTGTGTAGAGTTGTTGATTGGTCATTAAGACCAATACCATTTTGATATATAATTGATTATCTATTGTTATCAAGCCTTATGTTGATTGTATAAGGTCTTTAGTTAAGGAGGATAAACATGTTCATAATCTTACTCTAAATTTTTGTGATTGAAAGCTTTAAGAAGCCCATTTAGGAACATTGGTCCTAAAAGCAAATTCTAGTCAATTTTTTATGGTTGGTTCAATTGGTCAAATTATGAAGTATGAAGGTGAGGTTGGTATGGAGTATGTAGAGGATGTGTCCAAGTGTATTCCATGGGTTTTAATGCATTGGATTGGTCACATGTATCATTAATGACCATTTGTTCCATTTAACCATTTTGGCTAGTGTTCATTGCCTAGTGAATGTTAATCTTGCAAATTTGATGCTTTTGACGTCTAAGAATCTAATCAAGTGTGGAATCTAGTTTAATTTGATTTTTATAGGTGGACTAAGTGATATGGATATGTAATAAGGCTACCATGATCAATCTAAGGTGTTTTTGCATAGTGACTATTGTGTACACAAGGTCTATAGGTATAAAATGATTGGTTTTACGTGTCAAATTAATATTTTTGAGTATTAAAGATAAATTTAATGAATATAAAGGTGTGTTAACCTCATTCAAGTATGATCCAAGAGTATTTAGGGTTTTAAGGTTTCTTAAAGACAAGATAAATATTTTGTATGCTTTTTAGGTATCATAGTTTATACAAAAGGACTAGGAGGCTAAAAACCATTTCATGGTTATATGGGTTCCCATAGGATTGTAACCACAAAAACTAGTGAAAAAGTGTGCATTGATTAACTCAAGGTGTGAGAGAAGTTTTAGAAGTTGGCATTGAATGAAAGGTGGTAAGTTGACCCTGTTTGTTTTTGATGCCATAGTTTTTATACCATGTGACTTGGTGACCTTCCCAAGGGAGTTGATACTTTAGGATAATTACTCCATTTAAATGGCCAAAAAGGTAATCAAATTTCTTTTTACAGTCATCTATAAGTGTGTAGTTTATCCTGAGGATAAGGATTTATGCAAATGGAGGGCTAATTGATAGGACAATTTATGAAAGAGATATGGTACATAGGAAGAATTAGTTGATTATTTTTAGTATGAATGAGTGAGAATATTAGATTAATATAGATATGAAATTTCAAGCCATGAAAGTGCATACATATAATTTATGGGCTCTATAAGGTTTATGTATGGCTACTAGGCCTCTAGGCAAGGCTAGTATGAAGAAATGCTTTTTTTGGTCATTTTATCCAAAATACCAAGGTATGATTTTTTTGATATGAGTTTTTTCAGTCCATTTTTACAATATTTTAGGTTTTTATGTTGGCTTTAACATCTATTAGAGATCATGGTGTTGACTTATGAGAGAAAATTTGAAGGCAATTATGAAATTTTGTCATGGTTGAAGATGGTCTAAGGGATCTCAAGAGGATCCTAATGTTAAGAGACTTAGGTGGATTCCCTATCAACATCTTTAAGGTGTGATTAGTCCCATTTTATTGGTATTTTGTGTTTATTATTCATATATCAGGGTATGGTCAAGATGGTGTGCTTTCAATGAGCAAGACTATGAAAATCTTGTAAGGATTGGTATGCATAGTGATAAGGGCATTTTCTATAATATATCATAGGATTTACCTTCTTAATATTGGATTTTAAAGTATTTAAAAAAAAAATAGGTCCTCAAGAATAATAGGTAATCGCACTTTGTCATTGTGTCAAAGGGGAGAAAGTGTTTGCAGAGAAAGAAGAAGTATGTGCATAGTTTTGTTTTGGTGTTGACATTAATGACAAAGGGGGAGATTGTTGAGGTGTTCCAAATTATTTATCCATGTTTTAAAATAATTTAAATGAGGTTCAAAATAATTTTCTTTTGGTTTCATGTATGCTATAAGGTCAATGATAAAGTGTGCCTTAGTGATCATGCATGGAGCTTATAGGGTTTGGTTGATTGGGTAAGATAATGGATGTTGGTAATGTGTTAACCATGTTTAAGGGGTAATATAAGGTTTTAAGAGTGATTGGTTCAGTTTTTTTAATTCAAATTAACTAATTATATTATCCTTCTTAATGTTTGGGTTAGCCTAGTCACTTTGACAAATCTTCCTGAGTAAGCAGATTGATAACATTAACATTTGCATATGTGAAGGTTCTAGAATAAAATGGTCACATGGGTTTGTTGAGGATTGTTCCTAGTTCATGTATTTAAAATTAAGGTCTTGAAATGAAATTAATCATATAAAACTTTATAAAGGTTCAAATATGGTCTCCTAGGCATATTTCTTTATTTTCCATACATAGCCAAATTTGCATTAAAAAGTGACTGTTGGAATTCAATTATATGAATTTTCAAAGGAAAACTAGTTATCCATATTTTGGCTATAAATTTTTATGGAGTATTAATTTTATGGTGTAATTAAAATAAAAATGATAGATAACTTCATGATCTATCCAATAAAATAAATTTAGAGGTTTGACTGATAACACAATTACAATATTATGGTCAAACATTTAGTGTGGGTTTGACCTTCCTCTGAAAATGACTTAGGAAGGATGTTTGAGTTTTTTTTGATGGTGTTTAGATGTTTAAATGTGAATTATAAATTTAATTGTGTTTAATAATCCTTGAGGATGATCTGTGTGTAGTTTGGAGGTTTGACCAATCCATCTTCTATAAAAACAAATGCTCATAAGTTGACTATTTGTTTGTTCATGGTGTTTTTATGAGGAATGAAAATGATTGATATGTTTTTCATATAATAAAGTTAGTAGGGATGAATTTAATAACTTTAAGGTGTCTTAGGGGTCATTTGGTGAGGACCTATGGTCTTTTATGTGGACTTGTATTCCTAGTTTTGATCGGTAATGTGCTAAAGGGGTGAATAGGTCTTTATGAGACCTATAAGGGATACTAAGGCCTAATTTAAAGGTTTAGATGCTAAATGGTGATCCATGGATCATATGGTAGACATATTAAAGTGGTATTGAGATATGTTTAAACTAGATAGAATCTTTAAGAGTTAAAGAAAGTCTTATGGCTGACTGAGAAGGTGATAGAAGAGTTTACTCTATAAAGAGCTAAATAAAAGGTGATGGTTTCAAGAGTTGTTGAGTGAAGAATAGAGAAGTTTGAGTGTGCTTGGTGGATGGATTAAAGATTATATTAGGTTGAATAATGTGTGCATGAATTATAGGTAATAAGTTTTATGTTATAATAGTGTACTTATAGATTTGAATATTGAGGATGAATGAAGAGGTCTAGAGTGCTCCAAAAGGGTGTTTTGGATGTATTGATTATGTGTGCAAGATTGAGAGAGTATGAAGAGTTTAATAAAGGTGTTATAAATTATTTATCCATTAGAGTTAAAGGGAATTAGAGTTTTGGAGCTATTTATTTCATATGTGTTGTGTGGGTGCTCAACATCTAGAAAAAGTTGGTGCTCCTTGTGAAGTGGGTGATTCACTAAAAGGTCTCATTTTTATGATAATATTATAGGACAAGTAGTCCATGTGTTTCAATATTAAGTGTGGGTTTTATTCCCTATGATAATTTCTCACATAATTCATGTCTTATGTGTTTGATCTTGCATTATCCTTCTTATTCATTGTTATGAATAACTTTTATGCTTTATGAATGCTTGTGGTGATTGATCAAGGATTTGAAAGGATTGGAATTAAAGTTTGGATCATCTTGAATCACTTATTCACCCCCATCTCTTAATGATTTTACCTCTAAAAATTTCAAGTTGGGCTAATTGTTCTTGATGGAAGTCATCCTTAGAAATGATATCTTTAAGGGATATACAAAGAGAGAGAATTTAAACTTTGAGAGGAAGTAAAACTTTAATACCATATACTAGGGAGAAATGTATAACACTTGTACAAGTTTGAATATAATTTGATAATTTGATAATTCAAATTAAACATGAAGATTTCAGTTCTTACCTACTTCATTAATGACTTTAGTTAGGATTTTGATAAGAGTTTTATTGGACGCCCTAGCCTATTAGTTAGCCTGACGATAGTAAGGCAAGGAGAAACATAGATTAATGCTAAAAGAATCATAGATGTCTTGAAAAAATTTATTCTTAAAATATTTCCCATTATTTGTGATGATATTATGAGGTATGATAAAGTGACAAATGATGTTTTGACTAATGAATTCAATAATTTTATCTACTTTGGTTGAGATAAGGGAGATATCCTTTACCCACTATGTAAAATAATTAGTGGAAATAATGATAAATCCATGATGATGGGAAGACTGAGTATTGATTTGACTTATAATATTGATCCCTCACTAGGGAAAAGGCCAAAAGTCATGTGTTATCTACAATTCTTGAGTAGGGACATGGGATAAGATGGCATGCTACTAACATTTGGCACAGTCTTAATGTATTCATAACAATCCTAATTTAAATTGGGCCAATAATATCCCAATCATAAGATTTTATTAATGATGGGTTAACCACTAAAATGTCCACCACATGACCCATCATAATATTATTTCATAGTGAGGGTAGCTTCATGATCCTAAAGGTAATGAAGAAAAATACTGTCAGAACCATACTTATAAATAACACGCCATAGTATGAAAATAAATGTGACATGATGCTGGAAAGATTGCTTAGCATTTTGAGATAGATTTGAAGGAGTAATCTCCCTTCAGAGGTAATCAAATATCTGTACATACCAATGATCTAATGGGTTTTCATCCATACTATGTATGGAAGGAAGGTTAGTTTTGGTAAAGGAAGGTTGATTAATCCTATGGACAAGGATGAAAAAATTAGATTCCTAAGGCAAGGATGGGACAAAAGAGTCCAAAGAAGCCACAGTATATGTAAACTTATTATTTGATCGAGGAGTGGCTTGGACATCATAATGCTTGAATGTGACTAGTAACTGATTATCCAATCTCCTATACTTTTGAAGGGTATCATTCTTACATTGATATATGTCTTTCATTTTATTGACCAAAATATGGGAATTACCATAGATATTGAGTGTTTTAACACCCAAGGCTAATGTGGTTTAGAGACCTATGATTAAGGCCTCATATTCTACCCTATTATTAGTGTAGTAAAAATCAAGCTTGAAGGATAGAGGGATAGTTATTCCCCCAAGAGGGATTAGGATAATTTCATCTCCCCCACCATGTTCACATTTGGATCCATCAAATAATAGATTCATTTGATACTATAGATCTATTTAAGATGTGGAGTCTATATATTCATCTACTAATTCAGAATTAATTGGTTGATTATTAGAAAGAGGTGCTTGAAAAAGTTGTTCAATAATGATTTGACCTTTAACTAATTTTTTATGGATAAATTCTAGATCAAATTCTACCAAAATCATAAGCCATTTTTCCATTAATTTATTTCAATAAGGATTGGAGAGTATAAAATTTAGGGGATTGATGTTTGTGACTACATAAGTTTTGTGATTAAGCATATAATGGCAAAGCTTAAAAACCATAATGACCATAGCTAGGCATAACTTCTTAGTATGAGAATAATGTATCTTATATTCAACAAGTGTGTGATTGAGATAGTAAACTTATGGTTCTTTGTGCTACTCATCATGATGGGAAAGCATGGTTCTAAGGGCATGGTAAGTAGAAAAAATATACAATAATTATGGTTGTCCTTATTTTGGAGGAGTGATAACTAGTGGTGAAATAAGGTAACTCTTAAGAAATTGGAAGGCCTCCTAAAAACTAGAGTCCTATTTAAAATGGATATCATTACTTAAGAGGTGATGGAATTATTAACATTGATCAAATAGCCAAGAGATAAAACATTGGATAGATTGAAATTTACCTTGAAAACTATGAAGTTGCTTAAGATTAGATGGAGGTGGCATTTGTAAAATGGCTTTTATTTTTTCAAGGTTAAATTATATCCCCCAAATGGATAAAATATAACCTAAAAGTTTACCCATCAATACTCCAAAAATTCATTTCTTAGAATTTAGATAGACATGAAATTAGATTAAGTGAAAATAATCTTTAGGATAGAAAGGGGGTATTTTCATAACTTTTATTTATCGAGGAGATCATCCACATAATCTTCAACAATTTTATGGATGATATCATGGAAGATATAAGTCATGGCTCTTTGATAGGTGGATCCTACATTCTTTAAGCCAAAAAGAATAACTTGATAGCATAAGGTCCCCTAGGGAGTAATAAATAAAGTTTTATGTTGGTTTTATAGTGTGATAAAGATCTTATTGTATCCAGATCAACCATCTATAAGTGACAAAATTTCATGTCTAGTGGTTAAATATATTAATTGGTCAATATTAGGGAGAGGGAAATCATCCTTAACACAAGAATGATTAAGGTCTCAAAAGTCAGTACAAAGGCATAGACCCCATGTAGGTTTGGTGATAAGAATGATATTAGATAACCATTAACGGTAATCAATAGGCTGGATAAAGTTAACAAATAATAGACATTGTAACTCTTCTTTGTCCAAAAGTGCAATGCAAGGATGCATCTTGTGGAGAATTTTCTTTATAGGCTTAGCATCAGGGAAAGTGATACTGTTATAGATGATGATAGTAATATCGATACTATGCATATCATTATTGGACCAAGTGAATGTTTCACCATGACCTATTAGAAATTTAGTGAAATCCTGATATTCTTAGGGATCTAAAGATTTACTAACCTTAACTATTCATGGAGTCTCATGAGATCCTATGTTAACATCAATGGTGGATTCATTTAATATACTAGAGGTTTTAGATGGAAGGGGTTTACGTAGATGGTATATTTTTGTGGCTAAATGAGTTAATATATACTCATCATCTTGACACTAAATGATAGGGATGGTAAGAAAATTCTACCCTATCATGTCTGGGTAGGATAGAGGAATGGTTCTAGCCTCTCCATCATGATAATATATGAGAGGTTCCATAGTGATGGCATTGAATAAAAAAAACTTTGCAAGAATAGATATGATATCATAAATCAAATAAGGGGTGCTAGATGGTGAGGATGGTGTGTCCTCTTCAAGTATGGGAAGGAGAGTAATCTATGAGGTAGTTTTAGGATTTTTGATAAAATTAAAGTCATGATTTTCATGGGGTTTTCTAAAATCTCCCAATGTAACCTTGTGAGGGCCTTGTTCATAATTTCGTATGTTAAAACCCTTCAAAACACACCATTTTAGGTATATCTTTGCAAAGTGGGGTTTATTAAGGAATGAAAATTTTGATGTAAATGTTTTAGCATGAGTTCGGCTAGAAAGCCCTGAAGAAAGATGATCGATTCCCCTATAGATCAAATGGGATTAGAGGAGAGGTGGATCAAAGGGAACAATTTTTCCTAAATTCAGAAAATAAGCTTGTTGTTTATCTAGACATACATATTCATAGGGAGTAGGGAGAGTATTGAGTGTCAATAACTAATTCTCTCCTATTGAAAGCTAATAAAATGCAAAATCAATGGACTCCTTACCAATTATTGATGTAAGGATTATTGTACTAGTTGATGCCTCAATAGATGATGATGGGGTAGCACTTTGCAATGGAACTAAGACATCATTGGGTCAGAAGGTGAGGTTGTAAGTTTTAAATGGGAGAGGATCAACTAGGATATTATGGATTTTACCCTCATGTTCAAATTTAATACAAAAATGCAAGGTAAAGGGGATGCAATACATATCACGTATCTAGGGACATCCTAATACAATGTTGTATTGAAACTCCCCTTTAATTACATAAAATAGTTGAGGGAGAACATGCATGCCTACTTGAATATGAAGGACTACCATTCCTAATGCAAGGGTGTTGGTATCATTTAGGGCTCATAGAATGGTGTGGGATTGGTTTATAACTATTTTAGGTAGTTGTATTTATTTAAGCATATAAGAGGAGATGATATTTATACTAGCACCTTTATCAATAATGACTCATTTGATTTGAGTTTGATCAATCTAGATAGTGACAAATAGTGAAAGATCTTGGTAACCAAGCCATAAGGGTGGTATTTATAAATCATGGAATGTTATGGATAAGGATTTTTGAAGTGATGTGATCAAATCTGATAAGGACTAGGGTTCATCAGCTTGATCTTAGTGGCTTGTAAAGCTTCTATCATATCCTCATTATGATGTGCATAATTTTGGACAAGTTCATATAGAGACATCTTGATCAGAAGTTGATGAAACTAATTTAAAATATATATTTGTATGAGTTATGAAACATTATTATTTTTTTCTTTTCCTAAAATATAAATTTTAGGTTTCAAAGCAGGTGTTATTGGACTATTTATTGTAGGATCTCATGCTTTGGCAATAGTCACTTTAGTTTTTTCATGATTATGAATCTTATGACCCTAGGCTTGGGATCATGTAGCTATGTGAACTACATATATCTAAAACAATGGGGGATTCACTACATTCTCAAATTCATCCACATCTAGAGGGAGAGATTGATACTAAGCTCTATCAAATGTTTTATCCTCTTTTATATCTCATTCTGATATTTTGAATAATGTGTTACTACTTGAGGTGGTTATAACCCTAGTAGTTTGACTGTGGGGATTGTCCTAATCTTATTGTTTCATTAAAATATTATCTTCTTCGAATAGGTTTTGGACCACCACCTTTAATGCATTATAACTTTCTATGTCATGACGTATTATTTGATGGTATGTGTATTTCCTATTTCCTCTATACAATGTTAGTTTTTGACTATGAGGGTTAATAGGATTAATGGGTGATAGAGCGATGAGGGAGGTCTGGAGAAGTTGATCAAGAATATTAGAATAATACCCCTTCAATAGATCTTGACTAGGCTTTTTAATCCTTAAAGGCACTAGCATGGAAGAGGTAAGAGACTTCAAACCTTGACCTTTTGAACTAGTTGTTTGAATGTTCCCTATTGTAGGTATCTTGTGCTTAGGATAAGTCATTACACATAAACCTTGTCTAAATATATATATAGATTGATTTGGGGGAAAGTTAGGGTTATCTAGTAATATCTCCCCCTGATTGATAAGATTATATACTATACCCTTCAAATAGCGACATCTACTAACGTCATGACCTATTACATAATGAAAGTTATAGAAGTCATTTTCCCTAAACCAACTAGGTTTAGGATGAGAATCATTGATAGGTATTACTATAGGAATATCGATGAGATATGCCTTTAAGATATTATTTAAATTAGATGCATATGATTACCTTAAAGGTGTATATTGTCATGGGGGAAAATGTGTTAGTGGCTTATGAGATTGTGCCTATGAGGTAGAGGGCTTAGATTAGATTTTAGTTTATGGTGGTGCTGATTTTAAAACTACGACATTAGTAATTCCTTTGGTTTTATTATTGTTATTAGTCCCTTTAAAGGGATCAAGTTTAAATTTTTTATTTTACAATTTATCTTTCCTTTCTTCTATAGTTCTAATTTCAAGTTTTTAGGCCATCAAAAAGGCCTCATCAAAGGTTTTAAAATATTTTACCCATAACCTCAATGAGATTTGTTTAGCATATGTTATCATGAACAGTTTTATTAGCTCCAGTTATAGAAGGGAAAATTTGAGATGATTTATGAGACTTTTCCATCTAGCCACAGAGTCAACTATAGACTCATCATTAAACAATTAGATGGAATATAGGTTAGTGATAGTGACTTTCCTTACGATATTGATAAAAAATGTGTTATAATAATTTTTGGGATAGCTACCCAAAGGAGAACATGGAATGCTAAGGAATTGAGCTATACCAATCTAGGGAAGGTCCAACTAATGACATCGAAAAGGTCATAAGAAGTGAATCATCATGCACTATAAGGTAACAAGTGTGTCTAAATGATATAAGGTGATGCTGAGGATGATCCTTATTTTGAAAAATTTTAAACTTAAAAATATCCCACTATGGAGGATAAGGCCTAATAGGAACTATTGGGTTAATAGTCTTAAGTCAGAACATTCTTATGTCCAAATGTATAGGCTTCCAAATTATCCATCCTATTCATAAGGATTCTCATGAGATCTAGTTGGGGATTTTATTATGGGATTCCTCCTAAAACATTCTATTATGGGAGTGGATATGTAGGAAATTACATTCAAAAATCTTGGGATAAATTAAAGCCAATTGATGTGGTTACGATTTGTTGAGAGGCCAGCACATACTATGGGGATTTCAAGGGGATATAAGTAGACCCAATATCTTTCATAGGTACTATGTATTTGGTAGTCAAGGGAACATATTATTGAGTTGGTTTACTTATAGGATTTTATTGTAATGGTTGAGTTTGGGTACTTAAGGGTACACTAGTTTGTATAGGTAGAAGGGTTGTTGGGACTGAGATAAATAGGTTATATGGTGTCATGGTAATGGGATGAGTATATTTAGGCTGAGGCATGGTAACATTTTAAGTTTGGGTAGTGGTTGGGGATGGGACACTAGAAATCACTAGAGGTGGATTACCTAAGGGTTGCATAGTAGTAGTGTCATAACTAGTTAGAGGAGGATTGTTATGGGAAGACACCATAGTCATGGTAAACCCTTCACCTTCTTATAAAGTCATGCCATATGGGTTCTTAGATAGTTGTGTATGGGGAGAAAGTGGAATGTGTATGGTTCAGGAGTTGAGATAATGGTTAAATGTGAGGGGTTGCTATCTAATATAGTGATGAAATCAAGATCGCCCTAGGTATAATACTAAGGAATACCTTCCCCTGTGGACTTAGAGTAAGTAAGATGAATAGTAAAATTCTCAAAGGATGAGGATAAAGTTGGGGGTTCAATTTTATTTTGCAAATGTTGTCATCTAAAAACCATGTAGTGATAAAGGAAAAAAACAAGAAATAAAAACATAAAATACATAAAATTTCTTTTTTATTATCTTGTATTTTAGTGAAGAAGAAAAGATACACATGCTAAATATTTACCTAAAAAGTTTTTAATTTTGGACTTTAAAGTGTGATAAAATAAAAAGGAAAGGTTATCAAGGATCCTAAGAAGCAAAAAGCTAAGGATGGTTTTAGTTTTGTTTAGGATTAAAGAGATTTTTTTACTAGGATCAATACTTGGCCTAGTATTGGGGCCTTCCCCCTCACTTCACACACCATAGAATAAGGGTATTGGGTTTTTAACTAGTATATATTGAAATACCAAGATTTATACTCAGTCAAAGTACTGATTTGGTTCTCTCCTTGGTAGTGAAATCCAAGTAGGATAGCCAGGGAATAAGGTTACCTCTAGGTGATGAAATCTAAGTTGGTTCCCTTATGTCAATGTTTTGATAAGTTTATTATGAATGTGGTTTGGTCTATGTGTGAGAGAAGTCATGACTATGATAAACTAACTACCTAGATTATTTTATATGAACTAACTAAGAAATCAAAAATAGATGTAGGTTCTTTTTAACTTTTAAAAGGAAAAAAACAATGTTGGACTCTCTTTGAATGAATAAAGATAGATAGCTTTGAAAATGAATTTTAATAATAAAAGTGAGACCTTAGGGGTCCAACCAAGTGTGCCAAAATGCTTAAGTAGTTTTTTTCATTTTTATTTAAATTTAAATTAATTACTAAAAACTCAAATGAAAATAGGGTTGATGGGGAATACTTATGGATTAGAAGATGTTGTGCACCACTTTGAATCTAGAAATAGTGAAAGATTCTTTAAGGCTGAGAAGAATAACTTTCACACATATAAAAACTTGAAAAAAGAAAAGAAGAAGAATAGCTAATTGGGTGAGCTACATGCTTAGAAACTAGTCTGAAGAAGTTGTGAGCTTCCTCAAATGGATGTCAGCCCACTTGTTTACATAATCAAGTGGATAAAAAACATATGAAATTACAAGAGATAAAATATATGATAATAATGATAATTAAGATTCAATCCTTGATTAAGCTATCAATATAATCATAATATTAATCCTAATAATCTATGATAGCATCTATATCATTATGTATCCCATCTAGTTGGTCTTTAGTGTCTTCAAGAGAAAGATAATAAACAATAGTGTGGAGAGATAGATCATAAGCTATGATACTCTGATCAACGAATAGGGTTTGGGACATTATAAGGAGATATATGATATTGATTACATCATGTACTAAGCCTAGTAGAGTCATCTACATTTAAAGGCCATATTCAAATGATAGGAAATCAATAAATATTGTAGATATAAATCTATGATTAAGGTCTTAGGTTATGAAAATTAAATAGAGTGGATCGATGTTGATCTGTATAATTGATTCTAATTCATAATGAATCGACGTCAATTTTATCTGTGACTCGGCTTAATTAAAATATATAATAAGTGGTATAGATTAGATGATAGAGAAAAACAAAAGGATGAAGAGGGATGTATATATTATTCTAGATATTATATAAGAAGATAATAATAAAATAATTGATATAAAATAAAAGAATAAAACATGACTTACCTTGGATGTGATTAACAATAAAATGAAATTCTTTTCCTCAAATGCAGGTAGTCTTTTGGGTTTATGATAGAGGATGTAGATTGAATGCAGAAAAATTCTAGTAGAGTGTTGCTAAGGACATCTTAATTCTCCAATAAATATAGCATCAATTTTAGGTTCTATGTTTTTGTGTCCATAATTCAAAGGTTATTTGAGTATTTATATATTAATACCAATCTAGAGAATCGGCACTGATTCATCCAAATTGGCACCTCTATTTCAACTGTGGGTAAAATTGTCTCAAATACATGTGGAGTTTCTGGTAAAAACACTATACAGGGTAAAGTGGTTAGTGAGTAGATTCCTTAGGTTATTATTGGATTTAAGAGGTTAAAGGAGGGGTAGAAAGGTAATAGTATAGGTAAGTTACTGAGGTATAAATGATAAATATACTAAACCATAAGATAGGTATTATTTTGGAGATTTAATAAAAATAAGGACCTATGACACCTAAATAATCATATATATGGTAATAAATTATGGTGTTTACACTTAGTATAAATCTAACTACCAAAAACATCCTCCCAACAAGTTTTCATCTTTTCAAGGTTAAAATCGATCTAAGAAAATAATTTATCTTTATCTATGATATTTTGGGAACCACTACAATGACCTTACTTACCTTTCAATTTTCCATTTATATTGAGCTCAAATATCTCTCTGAGGTGGGCTCAAACATTTTTGACATTCTGAATACCCCCATACATAGACTTATTACAATTCACTAAAAAACTGATATTATTACAAAGTTTCTCATTTTCCTATTCTAAAATATCCACCCTAAATAAGAGACTCTAAATTTATGGATCATCCTCCATGGCTAAAGAGATTTGGTTTAATTTGATGTTTTATTATTATAGTAAAATCATCTTACCTTTAAGCTTTGTAATCTCTCTCATAAACCAATGCATTACTAATTTTTGAAGATTTAATTATTCAATAGTCTTATCTGAATTCTCCTTACCCTTAAGAGAAGTCACCAAGTTTTTGAAAACCTCATTCTGGTCTTTTAGTTTCTTGTCAACAAGAATATTCCCTTTATGCATGGGGGCATCTTTAGTAACACCTTTTTCAACCTCAATAATAACCTTTTGAATGGTCTTATTACCCTACTTTTTATCCTTAAGACCCTCCCTTGGAGCATCTCTTACATCATCTACATCAATATAATCCCCTATTGAATCACCCATTTTTTCATGCCTTGTTTCCCCTAACCAACACCTACAGGATATGAAGCACTTTGAAGGCATTTATTGATATTATCTTAAAAATTTGGATCCTTCCTTTCCACATCCTTCGTATTATTCATCACAATATTATTATTAATCTCAGTAGGCCTACTCAAGTTCACAGGGTATTTTATCCAGAATTTTTTTAATTTTTCTAATGTCAATGTGAACATCCTCTACATCTTTATTTTAGGGCTGAGGAAGGTCTAGGCTAATTTTATTCATTCTCTTAAATTATTTATGAATGAGTTAAATCACTCCTTCATGTATTAGTGTCAAATAACTACCATGTTTGAACTTCATGATCGAGACCTCCATTGATTTCAAAATGAATAAAGGAAGGTTAAAGGGAATACTTTGCCTAAAATAGTTAAACATCTTATATAAAGACCATTTAATTACATTAAACCTACCTTATAGGGTTACATACTAAATTAGATGGAAGGTAATACCTACATACAACTTGGGAAAGGATTCTCGATCAAAACCATTATGCAATAATTCTAATTATTTTCCCTCATCCAAGAATGTGTCTTTGTCTCTTTTGAAGTCACTTTTTGAGTTATAAATATTAATTTCCTCAATATCCAATCCATTAATGTGGGAAATGAGTTATTTTGTGATATAAAGAGTAACTCCATTGATAGTGACAGTTTTATCCTCCCAAAATTTCACAAACATGATCAAAATGTGCCTATTATGTCCTTTTATCATCTCCATGAAACAAGCAAAACCTCCCACTTGTAGATCTAGCCAAATAATTTAATTTTTCCTTACTTTTGACATCATTTTTGGTTATATTATGTTAGGTAAGCCCATATTTCTTCCCTTATGGCAACCCTAGAGATGAAAAATACTTTCTCTATTCCGTGAAAATAGGCTTCATAGAATAGAGATAGAAAGAAATGATATCTTATTTTATATTTGAGACATCTATTAGAAGTTTTATGACTTCTATAAACTTCTCAGTAGACCCCAAAATAATTAAGAAGAATAATATAAGGCCCGAACTCATAATATTCCAATGTTTATTTCCTCTATGAATTAGAGACTTCCCCAATATGCCTAAGGTTATGTTCATTAAAATTTCCTTCATATTTTACCTTTAAAAAAAGATCCCTATGGTGTTATTCATAGGCTATCTATGTCATTTGACCCACAACATTCACTCCTTTTTAAGAGAACCAATCCATTATAGAGTTTCATTCCCCATAAGTATGTTGGATTATAACCTATTGTGAAGAGTCTCTCATAGCTATAGCTTCATCTAAAAATTGTTTGATGGACCAATCAATGAAATTTTTCCTTGATAATCAATTAATAATATTTAGAGAGTCTCCCTTAATAATTATTTTTTTAAATCCCAATTGGTTTTCCAATTTGATTCCCCACAATGTTGATATATCTTCAACCCAATGGTTAGACTTAACACCCATATCTCTAGCATAGGTTGTAACCAAATTGCCCCAATGGTCCCTAATTATTATGCTTCATCCATCTAGTCTTGGGTTTCCTTTTGAATCATCATTGAAATTGATCTTCATCCAATCCAAAATAGGGGGTTTCCATTTAGTTCTTTTCCTAATTTTTATTTAGGATCTAGCTCACCCAACTTAGATGTATCAATTTGCCAGTTGTGAGTTTGAATTTATTCAAATTGAATCAAAATTTTACCTTTTCTAATAGTAAAAAAATTTAAATTATCCTTAATTTTCTAAAAAAATACTTGTAAAAATAACTTTGTTGTTATACCTCTTCCCCCTAAATATTCTATTATTGAGTTCTCCCTAGGTACCCTAAATGATATGTGCTAAAGCTAATTTTTAGAGTTTATTGAGTAGGGAATTTTGGAATTGACACCCCTAAGACTACAAAAATTTCATTAGATAACTTTCTTGAACCCAAGAGATAATAAATTTTACAAAAAATAGCTCCAAATATTCTAAGAAAATGAGCAACTAATAAGCAAATTAAAAATTGATTCATTGTCCTATTCACATAGGACATATCCATTGATTAGGATACAACTTATTTTTCTAAGATTGTAAATTATAATAATTATTATATAATCCACAACCCATATAAATAAATTATTTTTTTTAGTTAGCCATTTATCCCATAAAAACTCCAAGCTGCCATTAATTCTAGGTTCTTGTGATAACAAGTCATAGTCTGATTTAAATTTGTAATTCCCATTAAAGGAGTACTTACAGACCATTTGATATTCTTTATTGATGCCCAAAATATGCACATTTATCATAATATTAGTCAAATTAGAAATCTTTAGCATGTTTTCCTAGTTTAAATTATCTAAACTTAACCTCTTTCAGCATGTAACTCCTTTCATCTCCTGTTAATACCACATCACTTTGAAACCATATTTAATCTTAATTATTTCTTAAAATTATGGTCTTATGTAACTATAATAAAGATTATTTTTTGAGACCCAAATATCTCTCAAAAAATCTACCCTTTATCCATTACCAATCTACCATTTAGTACCTAATTATATCAACTCCTTATTTATGATCAATAAGTTACAAACATGTGAACATCAAACAAAGTGGTCATCTACAATAATTAACATTAGTTCCATTCCTTATAAATACCTAAAATAAAGGATTTCACCCCAAAATATTTTTAATTAATGAATCTCCATGCAAATGTTGAAATGAAAGATTTATTTATCAAATTCAAATTTCTTAAACCAAGTCCTCCATATCTTTTCTTGGAATAGACCTTATTCCAAGTAAAAAGATAATTTTTTTTCTTCCATTATAGCCCAAATAAAGTTGCATTTAAATTTATTTAAATTATCCTCCACTCATTTGAAAAAACTAAAAAGTGAAAGAATATAAACTAAGAGGCTTTGAATCACACTCTTAATCAGTAAAAATTTTCCAGTCTAGGATAAGAGTTTACCTTTCCAACCTATGAGTTATTTTTGAAATATCTCAATCAAAGGATTCCATGTAGTCACTTTAAGTTGGTTATTTAAGATAGGCATTCCTGAATATGAAGACGGTAGTTCCTTTATTTGTCATCATATAAGTGTAGCAATTATATCTTGTCTAGCTATTAGTGTATTGAATAATTGCATCAAACTTTTATCAAAATTGATTTTTTGATTCTAGGCCTATTCATACATCACTAATATATTTTTAATGTTTTTCACTTCTTACATAGACACTTCAACTAATATTATGGTGTCTTCCATAAATTGTTGATGAGTCATTAGATCAACAGATCTTACTAGTTTAAAACCTTTCAATTGTGAAGTGTCCAAAGCATTAGAAATGAATCTACTAAGTGATTGTGCCATAATGATGAACAATAATGGTGAAAGAGTAACCCCATATCTCACCCGTTTATCACTTTTGAAGAAACCATGCATGACCCTATTCACCAGAACAAAGAACATCCAAGTGGTAATGGAAGCTCTAATTATTTTCCTAAATTTGTCATGAAAATCAAGTTGAGATTGAATATTTTTACCATGATATATTTCATCTTTAGATAAATAAGCTTGGTGATAATCCTATATATAGAATTACACTAACTAAAAGGCCAAAAATATGAGAAATTTACACCCCCTTCCTTCTTAGGAATAATAAATAATAAAGTATGATTAAATTATTTTAATAATTGAGTAGTGGAAAGGAATTCATTCACAGTTCCAACCATTTATATCCTATTATATCCCTAACTTTGCAAGTTGACTATTGATGGAAATGAGTTAAAAAAAACCTGTGAGTTATGTCACATATAAAAACATAATTGAAAACTATGATGGGATAAGGTCACACTATGAGAATAGGGATGTATTATGGCCGTGTATACTGACTAAATCCTTATCTTGGTTGAATAAATAATTGATTTTATAATTTGGGTGCTTGTAATTGTATAAAAGGGTTTACTATTTGACTACGTTTGTTGATTTGATGTGTGTAAAATTTGGAGACTGTAAATAATAGATTCTTCAATAAATATAATTAAAATATCACAATGTTAAAAATAGTGACTATGGTTAGGGGGATAGTTGAGATATCTTTAGAACAAACCCATGTAGTTTGAGTGTTTCCTACATATCCCAAAAGGCCATCAGACTGATGTAGTTATCCTTCCTAGAGTGAGTATGTGAGTAAAACCTTTGATATATGAATGTAACTATATATACATTACTTTTAATTTCTAAAAATTTGTATCCATTATCTACATTAGAAAACATCATACTTTTCCTTGATTAGTACAATGAAGTCAAATTAAATTTATAAAGAATATTGATATTTTGTTGAATGTGTAATAAAATTTCTAAGTGATTTTTATATAAGCTATAAGAGACCTTAATGTGATTATATAAAGAACAATTTTCAATATTTCCATTAATCAACCTTGAGAAAAGTTCAAGAAGGGTAAAATTAAACATATAAAATTTAAAAATTTGAAATTGGAGAATGGAGGAGAAGGTCAAATTATTTGACAAGATTGTAATGCAACCCTATCTAACCTAGTGCAATCCTATCTTAGAATCACAACAACTATTAGAACTAGTTTGACAAGAGTTTGTAAGTAAAATAGTGATGTTTGAGTGATTTTTTAAATATTTATAAGATAATGTGTAGAATAGTGAGGACTCCCACATATATTTCAAGATATTATAATGGAGAATAGACCAAATAAGAACAAGGATGTCAAATTTAAACATTTCCAAGCAATTATTGATTAATTTTGAGGTTATACATTTTCCCCCATTTTTTTTAAGCGATGAAATTTAGTGAAATTACTAGAATAAATATTATTTGAACCTAGGTGTGTATATACATTTTTTATTTTCATGTGAACCTTGATTATTCAATATGCTTCAATTTCAACCCTAAAACAATGCCACTGAAAGTAATTACTATCCATAGTTAAAATTACTAAAAAAAATTAAATTTATAATTATAAAAGAGAGAAAAAAAGTATACATCTGAAAGGGTATGTTATCTAATTGCTTTACAACTTGAAAAAGGTAAATTTTGCATGCCCTCTTGTTGAGGCATTTCAGGAAATGTTGAACCTATAAACACTATTTATGAATTATACACCACCTCAAATTTGTACACTTGGAAAACTTAGACCTTGGTTGTTACTCTCTATTATATAAATTTTCCCACTTTCTCAAGTCTCTTATCTTCACTCTATTATGTCCCTTTCCCTATATCTTAGTCTTACCAATCTTGTGTTGATGACCTAGGCCTTCTATATTTGTATAATGCTTAAAAACATTGGCCTAATGAAATCTTATTTGATAATTGGGAAAATTAAATGATTTTTAAGGATAAAATACATCAAAAAACTCCTAATCTTAGTAATTGATGTCATTTTACTCTTAGTAATTGATGTCATTTTACTCTTATACATACCTATTCCATTACTTTTAAAAGTGAAATAAGATAAAGGATCTTAAAATTACTTATGAGTTCATAAAATGGTTAAGGGGTCTAAACTTTTAGGTTGGTCTAATATTTAAAGTTGGTCTTAAAGGAAATCATAAGATCATAAATACATCAAAAGGTCATATTTGAATTAATTAGGTTAAAAAACAATGGAAACATTTTATGAGGTTTCATAAAGACACTTTGAGATTTAAAACCTCTCCACAATCTGTCAAGTTTATAACATTGACTAAGAATGCATTTGCCTAAGTATTTCCCTCTTTTTTCTCATTCCTTGAGGACTATTTTAAACATTAAAAAATGGGAGGAGTAAATTCAACACATGAATAGGATATTACCTACCTTTAATCCCTTATTCAAAGTAGTCTTATAGATGATATTCTCTGATTATGTATCACCTCATTCTTTACACTTGGCAAACTCATGACCTTGGTTGTTCCTCTTAGTTCTACACATGCCTTGCTTTTGAAATCCTCACATCTACTTTATCTTATGCCCCTTAGACTATATATATTAGATTTACTAGCCTTATCTTGATGATATACACATCTTATCTTTCCTATAATGCTTAAAATGTACTTATCTTATACCTCTCAATGTTTTGAGCCTATGCATGCTCTTATTCTCTTTGGACACTAATTTTTGGGGTAAATAGTAGAATCAATGTTATTATCTTTGACAGATGCCAGTGTCTAGTTCCCTAGATTCATCCAATTTTAAAATAAAACATATTACAATGGTCATCCTAAGTGCTTTAATGTGATTTATCTCCTGATGGATTGGTATAAATATAATGTCAACCTTCATTCATTCCTCACCTATAAATTGGACCAAAAGAGAACTCAAAAAGTACTAAAGTTACCAAAAGATTTTCAATTATAACTTATTCTAATATAATTCCAAATTCCAACCAATATAGAGGTCTAAAGTACTAAAGGATTAGTCATAAGGTCATATTTTCCATGTTATAAGCTAGGTCACTATTGTACTTGCTTTACAAATTACATGATTCACACATAAACTAACACATAGGGGATAACTTCATGAGTATGAGACCCTCTTATAGAATATTGGCTATGTATATTGTTACTTTTGATAGTGGGGTCATTATGGATTAGATCAACACCATGTTGCCATGAACCTATTTTACCCAAGGTCACATTGAATATGTAAAGCTAGGGTTTTGCCATTTCACCAGGGGTGATAGTCCATGACATATTTTTGAATGCACTAGAGCAAAGTCAAAATAAAACGCAGAAGCATCCAAGCGGTCACATTCTATTTTAGAGAGTATTCAATATAATACATTGATTATAGTTTCTATGCTAATAAAAAACACTCGTGAAACATTCTCAGATAATGAATACATAAAATAATAATATTATATTACTTTAACTCTTCAACTGATTCATATGATATATTATAAAGCACTTATATAGGAAGTACAAAAGTTAAATATGGGGATCTTGAGATCCCTATAAAATCTCAATGAATAACCAAATAACTATACAAAACCACTCTATATAATATTGTTGGTATTCACAAAATTAATATACCACACAAAACTCTTTATGTAAAATTGTTAAACTAAAAATATTTACATTACTAATGACTTAATAATGTTAAAACACTAAGATTCACTTGTGAAAATTATTAATTCCTAGTATATACCTCCTTAATATGAACATAAGAAAAACATAAACTCCATATCTGCACTTGTACTCATGATTTGATGATTTTCACAAGATAATCTCAAAACTTATTGATGGTTTTGCATAGGGCTTGAAAATAACCAAAATTGGATGGTTTTAAAGTGGTGTACCAGTAGCCAAAAAATTATGGTTTTTCAAGTGGCTTACCATAAACCACATCATGATTTTCAATATAGTTATTATCTCACTTTACTATCACATGTTCAAAGAAGATACAGAGGAATTTTCAGCTCACTTATTAAAAATGTAAATAGGTATACATCATCTATTATTATTCACACAATTGAATTCACACTCATAACTAAAAATCAAATATATAATTAAAGCATAAGTTGTCCCATCACTAGTGGCTAATAAGAGGCTCTAAAACCTCCTACCTCCATTGCCTTGCACCTCTAGCATAATAAATTGATAACTCAACTAATTAGGAATTAAGTCCCAACATTAGCATGCCATTTTTGAATACAACCTCTCACAATTTGGACATATGAATTAAAAATTGGATGTCAAGGTTTCCCAAAATTGCATCCATTATAAGGATACAATTTAAACTTTGAAAATTTCAACATACACTTAAAAATGACTCTCTACACATTTTTATAATAACTTATTGACAAGAACTTAACTAAACTCATTATTCTCTTTATGACCAAATTATTAATGATAAAAAAAGACTTGAAAAATATAGATAATGATCCATATCTATTTTATCCTTGTATTTTATGACCTATATATATTTTATTGACATAGACCAAAATACTAAATTATAGACCCACATAAAATAAGAGATAATAGTGATAGAGAAACTTAATAAATGACATTTTGAGGACTTTACAAACCTTATAATTTATGATATTGACCAAAAAATATCTATTGACATAAATAAACATATACCTAATCACTAAAACTATGACAAATAAAATAATTAACAATTTAATAGACTAAAAACTCTAAAAACTCAACTATGTATGACCACACTATAAAATAAATGGACTTGATATACACATGTACCATGATATCGACACATGGATTACTGATATTGATAAGTTGACTTTATTTTTTTTTAAGATTGCTTCCCAACTGATCAAATAACTATAGACATCTACATTTTTCACATCCTTCATATATTACAGATAGCCAATATAAGGCACTTTGCATGAAAATTATTTTGATAGCCATGTTGAGGTATAATCACTAGGGATGAATCAATGATTTCAAATAATCCAACTCTAATTTCAATGTTTACAAACACTTAATCAATTACCATAAGCATTCATGAAGCATACACATAATTTATAAAAATTAATAAGAGAGATAGTGCAAGATCAAAAACATAGCACATGATGCATGAAAATGTAAGATCAAGTACATAACACATGACACATGATACATGACATATGTGTTAACTTTCCCTCTTCCTTGCACTCTAGGAGGCTAATTGAACTCATTCTATCTTATAGACCTTTGCTTATAGAATCTAACAATGTGACCTCTTTGTTGACATTTGAAGCACACTATACCTTTTTCAAGAAATGTATCTTGCCTTACCTTATTAGGACAACAAATTTCAATGTGTCCTATGTCATGACAAATGAAACAATCTCTTCTTTTTTAGGACTCACCTTGTCTAGCTTATGTAGACAATGGTTTTCAAAGTGTCCACCATTATGATAGTTAAATCACTTAATTATGTTCACACCTTTTTACCGATGAACCCCATCATAGTTCCATGCAATCTCATTTCTAACAATTCTCTAGATTTATGCCTAAATTGATTACATGTGAAATAGTAACCATTAAAACTTGCATATCTCATGGCATTTGGTTGTTTGATCTAGTTTGTATTCATTTTTCCAACACATTCATTCATTATTTTATTATTTGTCTTCAAAGTATGATTTTCCTTGTTCACATTAGTCTTCATCTTATCTTGAGTTACATTTTTTTGTTCTTCTTCATATCCAAGACTAGTTGTATCACTAACATGATTTTGACCACTGAAAATATTGTTTAGATCACTTGAGATATTTTTTCAAAGTGTTCCACTATGATATGAGCTTATTTTACATTCAAAGAGAGAGAGAAATAGAAAATAGCGAGAGTTAGGGATAATTGATTAAAACCTAGTTAAGTGTGCACCATTCTAGACTTTGTAGATTCCCCCCTTTAGAGGAAGACACCTATAGATAATATAATACTACACAAAATAAGTGTTAGTGGAAATATGAATGGACTACTAAGCTATGCACTTATTCTAAGAAACATGAAAATTCTTTCGGATGATAGTCTAATATTTTAAAACAAAGTTTAAAATAAATGAGAGAGAGAGAGAGAGAGAGAGAGAGAGAGAGAGAGAGAGAGAGAGAGAGAGAGATTTATTGTACTACAAGTCTGAGTGTAACATAAACTAATACTATAAGAATGGCAATTTAAACAGAGAAGTGGTTTTATAACAACTTTGTGATATATCATACAATGTAGGATGATAAGTTAGGTCTATGTTTTGGGAAGGTTGTTAGGTGATTTTGAGGTGACGGTTCAAAAACACAATAATCGATGTCAGTTAAAGGACTGATGTTGGTTGGGGTCACTAATGTTAGTTGGGTTATTAGTATTAGAATGAGTTAAAGAAGGATTTTTTGGGAGGGAAAATGGGAGTATGGTTAGGTTTTGAGGTTGGAAAGAGTTGTAAGGAAGTGGGTAAGACTTAGGTAAGTCAATAAATAGGGTTGGTATGCTAGGGTAGAGAGAAATGGGTGGGGAGCTTTACAATTCCTACATAAAAGGAGTTAGGGTTCATGAAACAATAAATAGTATAATGTAAAGCAATTGTAAAGGTACTATTTAAAGACTCAAAACACTGAGATATACTTAGCTAGTGAAATGGGTGAACTATGATTACTAGATAGATGACTCTGATGAGGCTTGGTGAACTGATGCATGAATAGATAAGACTAACATGTGATACTAGTCCTCAAGAGTTTAAGCTCTATGTAGTGTATCAATTCCTGATCTAGATCAATTTATGTAGAGTAACAATAAGCCTAAATGTTGAGATTGATGTAAGATGTTCTAATTGATAAAAGCTTGTGCATGAATTATTGATTTTATGACCTGAATACCAACTTAGAATTTTGATTAACTAACATCAGTGATCCCATCGATGTCGACTAAGGGTTGATCAAAATTGGTGGCATGAGAATAGGTAAAAGGGATATTTTTAGCCCATTTTATATTCTTTCTCTTGCTAAGTGTGGTGTTCATTAGAAAATGGTAAACGTGCAAGGTTTTAAAGAATGTAGTTAGCTAGGAATTTATGTTAGGGCTGAGAATAAGTCATAGGTAGTTAAGATTAAGAGACTAAGTCTCAAGGTGACTCAGAGGGTAAGAATTTGTATTAGGATGAGGTGGCTAGATGAGGTGACATAAGTGGGTTTTTAATTAACTTAATTAAATATTTTAAGGTGAAAATGTGGGTTAGGAAGGTTAATTATTAAGAGGGGATCAAGGGAGGTTTAGATATAGGGATTCATGTAAGTGTGTGATATAATTCTGGTGTCTATATTTTCCCCTTTTTGTTTTGTAATTTTTATTGACAATTTGTGAGACAAAAATAGGAGTTGGATGCTCTAGGTATAGAATGAGATATTCCCCCTCAAAATAGGAATCTATGGAAGAGAATATAGAATTCGGTACTGGTTTGATAGGTAGTGAGTGGATGGGTAGATGGTGAGTGAAAACATAGGAACATCATTGCTTGTGTGTATACTATTATTAGTTATATTCGACATAATCGATAATGGGTAAAGGCAAGGAGGACTTAGATAGAAATAACTAGACCATAACTTGTTAGTGATAACTAATAGGGTTAAAACAATCAAAATTTTAGGTCTAATGGTCCATGTGTTCTAGGTATTCAAGGTAAGAAGTGATCTTGGAAGAAAAAAGGGTTGTAAGTGATAGAAATGGCAAAGCCATGATTTGAAAACACCTAATATACATGTGTGTGTATAATAGCCAACTATATCATGCTAGCATAAGTGATAAAAATGATTAAGTTAAGGTTGGATTAAAAGGGTCATTAGTTAAGGAGATATTTGTGATCTCTATTTAGAGTCATCATGGGTGGAAATTTAAGTGATCTCTAAGGTTGGTTGTGATGGGTGGAAATTTAAGTGATCTCCAAGGTTGGTTGTCATGGGTGGAGAGATATATGTGATCTTTAAGTTTCCCCATAAGGATTCCATGTGAACCACTAAAGGTATGTAATTAGGGTGATTTTTCAAAGGGTGGTGGTTGGGGTTGGAAACCCTAATTTTAAGGTAGCTGACATCAATTAGGTCATTGATGTTAGTAGGAAGTATGTTGACATCGATGGCTTAGGGTAGGACTGTTGATGTCAATGGGTGACCAAACCTAACAAAAGGGGTTTAGTATCCCACCAAAATTCATTTATGACATTAGATTGGAGGAAACTAAAGATTTGAGTGTCATGCAGCATAAAACATCCAAATCTTCTCCTATTATGGTGAAGTGGTGATATTTGATTGGCTGAGAAGAGTGTGTGAGAGTGAGGGTGTGATTTAATGTTTGGTATGCCATGATGTGATTGAGGGAGTGTTAGTGTAGATGGATATGGTAGAGATAGAAGGGGACCCAGTTGAAGGTGTTATACTATAGGTGTCAATCATTTTAGCTTAGAAGCGATGGAGAGATGAGGTAGGATATGTTGATTGTTAATTTAAGTTAGGTTTTGATCATAATTTATTGGTTAGGTGAAATGTGAATGTGTGGGTGGAGAGAAGGTTATTAAGGGGATAGTGGATGGGATAAGGGTAGGGTTGGGTGAATTTGTGTGGGATTAGGGTGTATTTTTTAGGAAGAAATACTAAATTTTGGGTGTGGGTTATTCAGCCTTAGGGTTGAACTAGTCACTGATGTCAGTTGAGAATTAGTGCCAGCCACAACTAGTGTTGATGTCAACTGATAATTGGTACTAATGTTGAAATATAATATTGACATCGATCAAAATATAATAGATGTTAGTCACTGGAAAACCTAAAGGGGCAATTTTAGGAAGAATTAGGACCAATTATGCATCCCTAGTTGAATTTGTATTGGTGCATTAGTGGACTATCCTAATGGTCAAGCTAGCCTTAGAAGACTTTGTGTCAATTGAGCGCTACCTCCATAGCCATGATTAAGGCCTCAAGTCAATGTAGTTATCTCAAAGGGAAGGGAAAAAAGAGTTAGATATGGGTTTAAATTGTTAAGGTAAGTGGTTACGAAAAAGTAGGTTGAAATAGGTTATGGGACCTAGGGTTAAAAATAAGTTGTTAGGCATAGGGTGTGAGATATAAGGCATGGGGCCTAGAGTTTTTAGAATAGGTATGTTGGCCTAGTGTTTAAGATATAGGATATGGGGCCTAGAGGTTTATAATAGGCTATTTGGCCTAGGGTTTAAGATATAGGCCATTGGGCCTAGAGTTTAAGTGGGTGAATGGGCTAGATAGTTAGGTGGGTAGATGACCAAGCTAGCTTTAGAAAACCTCATGTTGACTAAGTTATACCTACATATCCCAGATTAGGACCTCAAAATAATGTAGTTATACCAAAGGGAAAGGGATTAAAAGAGTAGGTTTATAACTTAAAGTATGTGGCTTGATGGAGTGATTTTGTATGTGTGGATGTAGGCTAGGCATGAATTGACATTAGAAGATCAACTACCTACACTATTAACTTAGATGAGGAGGGATGTCACCATAGATGAGTGGGAGTACATGGTATCTATAGGGTTAGGAGGAGTATAATGATATCACAAAGTTACATGAGATGTTAGATTGATGGTATCTTTGATAGAGAGGTGGGATCACACCACCAACACCTTCCATCTACCTATTAAATAATTGATAGTGACGTAGGTGGATATATACAAGATTTTATGATTACCACTCTAGGGTTGGGATCTCTTATTATGTTAAAGGTAGGATCATGATATTAATATGTCCACATTATTTGGGGAGCATGTCAGTGAGGTGACCTATCATTTGGTGAGCTTTTCGTATGAGCCACTTTACACTATTGATTAAGAGAAACATCACCTAATTATCCTGATGATGATAGGAATTATAGTTTATACATTACTTGACACAGATGGAGGCAGATTCCTTATCATAATGACTAGATTTTTGGCATAGATGTTTGAGTAGTGGATAGTCTTTACATGGGGACCAAATTTTCTTACACAAATATACAAGGAGTTATAGTGTGTGAGGTGATGACAATGATATAGTATTTGTGTCAGGTGTTTACTTTATTGTTTGGCATACGAGCACATTATGGTGAGATGACCACTAGGGCTACTAGTCATTATTTTGACTAGTTTCAAGGTTTGTTTTAGTTGATGGAGAGAGAGCATGGCATAGACATGAGTAAATGGCATCATGTGGGATATTGATTATTATAGGTGCTTGATAGATGGATTAATTCCTATATATATTATTTAGAGGCCCTACTTGACATATCCTACATTTAGAAGATAGGCAAAGTATCTTGTAGGTTTATAAGGTATGATATGGGTTAGGGGGAGGTGAGCTAAAGAGTTTGAGATGATACTTATGGTCAGGGTTAGGACATAGTTTGGGTTATTATAGGATGTACCTCCTACTTTTCCTTAATATAGGAGGGTTGATATAGAGGCACCCCTTCCATTACCCTAGGAGACATATGGGTTAGATTTTAAGGAGCTACCAATAGGCCCAAGTGTGATATATTTAGGGTGTATATTGGCTTATCGAGTGTGGTGGGTAGGTTTGCACCTTATGATTCTAAGGAGACGATGACTAGATTTATAGGGAGTGGTGAGAGAGAGGGATGTAGTTATTGAAGCACAAGATATAACATAGGCATAATTTTTGGTCCTATAGAGACATGTGATGACAATGTAGACTCAACTGATTTTAGCACAGGTGTAGGTTTTGGTTCTACGGGGATAGGTGATGACACTACAAGGACAAGTTACTACACTAAAATTATAGAGAGATGGTTTGAGAATAGTAGGACAAGATACCCCCATCCACCATAGGGACCAATATAGGGTATTAAAGTAGGTTTGATGGGTATGCCATAGACTATACCACTAGTGAGGTACAACACTAATTTAGATGAGAGTGCATACTATGAGAGATCCATTAGGTAGTTCTTATAGATTTATAGATATTATGAGGTTAGAGAGTAGGAGAGATCAAAGATATATACCATGAACTCTATTTCACACAAATGCAAATAGGTAGAGGGTGGTGATGATACTGCCACTTCACGACCATGACCACAACCTTGATTATTATGAGGGCTAGATGTATTGTGATATTTTTAATAGGATTCATTGATGTATTATGATATATTGGTATTGTGAGATGTTATGATGATGTTATTGATGATGATGGTATATTATATATGAGGTTTATGTGACATTATCTATGGTTATGTTAGTGATAGTATGTTATGCTATCATTTCCCATATTCATGATGGTACATGCATAGTTGAGTAGTTGGTTTTATTTTATCATTTTCCATATATGTGATGGTGTATGCCAAAAATGAGTTTTTTGATTTTATAGTTTCTCAATTTACTGTTGTTTAGAGAATCTATGTTTGTTGCATTTCACATGAGGTTGTATGAAATAAACTAGTTGGAAAATGGTCTATTAGTATTAGTAAAGTGTGATGATTTAAGAATGTATTTTTAGTACACCATGATGTTTATTGATATTATTGAGCATAATTTCTTGAAATGGATATGTAAGTCATATTATTATTAAACACATAACTTTAAGATGTAAGAATAGAGATTGGTAGGTAGGTGGGAAGTTAAGTGAATCTTGTTCTAAGACGTCACCTTAAAAGATAAATCAACATGTGATAGAAAAGAATGGGACATGATGCTCTTGCAATTATAATTGATTAAAACCCACATAAGTGCACCTACATTCCAAGTGTGGAAAGTGTGTGATGTAATTATGATGTCTACATTTTCCCATTTTTGTCTTATAACTTGTATTAACAAGTTGTGAGACAAAAAGAGGAGTTGGATGCTCTAGGTATGGGATGAGATATTCCCCCTCAAAATAGGAATTGATGGAGGAAAATCTAGAATTTGGTACTGGTTTGATAGGTAGTGAGTGGATGGGTAGATGGTGAGTATGAATGTGGGAACATCATTACTTGCACATATACTACTAGTAGTTATAATTGACAAAATCAATAATGGGTAAATGCAAAGAGGACTTCAATAGAGATAACCAAACCATAACTTGTTAATGATAGCTAATAGGGTTAAAATGATCAAATTTTTAGCTTGAATGGTCTATGTATTCTAGGTATCTAAGGTAAGAAGTGCTCCCAGAAAATAAAAATGGTTTTAGGTGATGGAATTGGCAAGATCATGATATAAAAACCCCTGATATACATGTGTACATATAATAGCCAACTATAGCATGGTAACATAAGTGGTTAGAATGATCAAAGTAAGGTTGGTTCAAAAGAATCATTGGTTGAGGATATATTTGTGTTCTCTGATTAGAGTCATCGTGGGTGTAAATTTCAGTGATCTCCAATGTTGGTTATCATGTATGGGGAGATATATGTGATCTCCAAAGTTAGTTGTCATGGGTGGAAATCTAAGTGATCTCCAATGTTGGTTGTCATGGGTGGGGAGATATATGTGATCTCCATGTTTCCCCATAAGGAGTCCATGTGAACCACTAAAGGCATGTAATTAGGGTGATTTTTCAAAGAGTGGTGGTTGGGGTTGGAAACCCTAATTTTAAGGTGGTTAGAAACAATTAGGTCATTGATGTCAGTAGGAAGTATGCTGACATTAATGGCTTAGGGAAAGACTGTCAGTGTTGATGGGTGACCAAACCTAATAAAATGGGTTTGGTGGCCCACGAAAATTCATTTGTGACATTAGATTGGAAGAAACTAGAGCTCTAAGTGTCATGTAGCATAAAACAACTAGATCTTTTCCTATTGTGGTGAGGTGGTGATAGGTGATTGGTTGATAAGAGTGTATGAGAGTGAAGGTGCGATTTAGCATTTAGTGGGCTATGATGTAACCAAGGGAGCATTAGTGTGGATAGAGATGGTAAAAGTATGAGGGGACCTAGTTGGAGGTGCTCCAGTATAGGTGCCAATTATTCTAGTGTGGAGGAGATAGATGTATGAGGTAGGATATGTTGATTGTTAATTTAAGTTAGGTTTTCATCATAAATTTTTGGTTAGGTGAAATGTGAATGTGTCAAGGAGAGTGGGTAATGAAGGGGGTAGTGGATGGGGTAAGGGTAGGGTTAGGTGGATTTGTGGGGGGTTGGGGGTAGTTTCTAGGAAAAAACCCTAAATTTTGGGCACAAGTTGTTTGGCCCTAGGGTTGAACCAATCACTGATATTGGTTGGGAACTGGTGTTGACTATAACCAATGTTGATATCAGATAACAACCGATATTGATGTCAGCATATAAGACCAATGTTGGTCAAATTATAATTGATGATGATCATTAGAAAACCCAAAGGAGTAATTTTAAGATGAATTAACGCCAATTATGAATCCTTAGTTGAATTTGTTTAGGTACATTAGTGGACTAAGTGATTAAAAACATCAAAATAAGTGATTAAAACCTAGATGTTTTCAATATAAAATAAGATAAATTATTGTGTTTCTAATATCATCCCCATCACAAAAGTGATAAGGGGAATTTGCATCTACACTGACTGCCATGATATAAACCATGATTATTCTAAAGGATAACTTCCCTTTGAGAAGCATTGACCAACTTTTTGATCTGACAGTAAGCCATGAGATGATATCTCTTATGGATGGGTTCTCAGGCTACAATCAAATCATTATTACTCTTGAAGATCAACATAAGACCACCTTCATCACCCCATGGTAAATTTCTATTATCAGGTCATGCCTTTTGACCTTAAGAATATTGACACTACCTACCAATGCACCATGACTTATATTTTTCATGACCTCCTTACAAAAATTATGGAAGACTATGTGGATGACTTACTTGGAAAGTATACACATTGCTAAGATCACTTGATAATTCTCAAAATCATATTCAATCATCTCCTCTAAGATAACATTTAACTAAACCCAAAAAAAGTTGTCTTTGGGGTCCTTTCAACTAAACTTCTAGGCTTCATTATCTCCCTATATGGTATAAAAGTTGACCCTACTAAGTTTTGAGTAATACTCAAAATGCCTCCACCCAGTAATCTCAAACATCTCTACAACTTACAAGGCAAACTTTAGTCGATCCCTTGTTTCATCTCTCAATTGTCAGATCGATGTCAACCTTTTCATCATCTACTTAAAAAGGATGTTTCCTTCTATTGGAACATGGATTGTCAAAAATCCTTTGATGCACTCAAAGGGTATCTCCTTTCCCCACTAGTTCTTATTCCCCCTAAATATGACCAACCTTTCTACCTCTACATTTCTACAATAGACCATTCATTGGGTTCTATGATTGCACATCGGGATGATCAACATAGAGAGAAATCTATTTAATACATAAGCTAAATGCTTATTGATTATGAAACTTGGTATACTCATACCAAAAATATTTACCTCACATTAGTCTTCATAGCTTCCAAACTCCACCACTACCTTTTAAATAACAAAACCTATGTTGTCACCCATATTGACCCCCTCAAATACATGCATTCCAATCTATACCAAAACTAGTGTATGGCTCATTGGCTCAATTTTATTGATGCATTTGACTTGGAATGTATCCAAAAAAAGTCTATCAAGGGGAAAATAATTCCCAACTAGTTAGTTGATGCCCCTTTACTTGAAAACTAACCTTCTAACCTCAAATTCCCTGATGAGTCTATTACAATGCTATCCACTGATGACATCTCCTATCAAATGATGATGTTCTTTGATGAGTCTAAATGTCAACTCAGTGGGGGTGCAAGGGTCATCCTCATCCCTCTTGATGGTGAGCCTATACCTCTATCATTTAAACTAGATCTTGAATTTACTAACAATATGGCTGAATATGAAGCTTTGGTTTTAGGACTTCAAACAACTATTTTTTTGGGCATCAAATCAATCAACATCTTTGGCGATTCCCAGCTAGTAATTAATCAGGTTAATAATTCCTACTTTTAAAAAAGTGAAATTCTAAAATGATATAAACATTATGTAGATGTGCTATTAGAATCATTCAACCACTACCATTTGCATACTATTCTTTGATCTATAAATAAGTTTGTTGACACTATGGCTTCCCTTTCCTTACACATTCCATCCTCATCGTCTTCTTTGAAAATCTACATCACTATGCATCACATTATATTTCCCTCTTATGTGTTAACCAATATATTATTTATTGGCAATGTTGACTCTAATCCACATGATGTTTAGTACAAACAAATTTTTGACTATCTCACTGATGCTATCATTCCATCAAACCTTTCTAATAATGGGAGACATGCTTTCATTAAAATTACTATTCACTACACTATGCTATGGGGCCTTCTCTACAAATGAGGCTTTGATGGTCTCCTCCTTTGATCCCTCACTTGTAAGGAATTCCACAATGGGATTTGTGGTAGATATTTCAATGGGAATTTGGTTTCCAAACACATCCTTTGACTTGGATACTATTGGCTGAAAATCAACAAAGACTATCAAAATTATGTTTAGCGTTGTGTCAAATGTCAACAATAGCTAAGCTCCATCACACTGTAATCCATGCCTTATATGTCACTAGAGACTTTTGGCCCTTTTCATAATGGGTTTTGGATATAATCGATGGGGTTAACCCTCATTCATCTCTCTAGCATCATTCTATCATTATTGCTACTAAATACTTCACCAAGTGGGTCAAGAATATCCCTCTCATCTCCACTAAGGCTATAATAATTATTGAATTTATCAACCATCACATCATCTACCATTTTAGTTTACCCCATAATATTATTATGGACAATGGTAAATATTTTTTAAAAAAGACTATCTAAAAGCTTTGTGATGCTTTTGGAATCAAATTAAGCTTCTCATCACCATACTATCAACAAGAAAATGGCTAGGAAGAATCTTCTAACAAAACATTAACCAAAATCCTCATGAAGGTAGTCAATGATGATATTAGGGATTGTCATACACACATTCCCTTAAAATTATGGGCTTACCACACTAGCATTTTAACACCTATGAGCGCTATGCCTTTTTCATTAGTTTATGGGATGGAAGTAATCTTAACTCTCGAGGTCTAGATTCCTTCTCTTTACATCTCTCTATAAGACATACTTACTAATGATGAATTTCACCAAGAAATTTTGGCCCAAATTAAGCTATTCGATGAACCCCATCTAGTATCCCTCAATCACCTCCAAATCTATCAAGATCATATTAAACATTCTTACAACAAAAACCTCAAGGAGTAAGATTTCAATATCAGAGATCTCATCTTAAAGGAAAATCAACATGTGATGAACATGGAGAAAATAAAATGGGGTAAGTTTGCTCCTAATTAGCTTGGACCCTACATCATAACTCATAATTATGGCTTAAGAACTTATCTCTTGTCTTCTCTCAAAAGGCAATCTAGAACCCTAGCCTTTAAATGCTTTGCACCTATGACCGTTCTTTTGTTAATTAAGTGATGCATCAATTTATGTCTAACTTGAGCTCATCCCTTAAGAAACCCTATTACATTCACCTCCCTTCCTCTTAATCCTTACTCTTTCACACTTAGTTAACCTTCCAAGTGTTATGGTTTTTCCCTCATAAAGGAAAACCTCTAAGCCTCTATAGTCCTATCCATGACTAAAGTATATATATATATATATATATATATATATATATATATCTGTGTGTGTGTGTGTATAATCTCTTAGGTTATTATTCTCAACGTAGACTACTCCCTTGAAGGATAAATAAGTAATTTTTTATTGCTACTATAAATAGACTACTCCCTAGAAGGATATCTAAAAAAGAACTTAGACCATTCCCTTGAAGGATGGTTAATCCAAGATTTGTTATCAAGGAAATAATGACTTAGAAGATTCCTGCATAGATCACCTTTGCATGACCTCAAGGCACCAACAACATCCCAATGAAGTCTTCCCGCATTAATCAACCTACATAAAAAAATACACAAAAAAATTTAGTCATAGACTTACCTATGGTAGCTCTCAAGTCACCTATAGAAGGGGCATACCACCCCCACTAAGAAGTTTAAATTACCCAAACACCCTAATTTATTTTACCTATTTTTATGCCACTGATGTTGATCAAACCTTTATCAAATTTGGTGAGATCATCAACATCAGTTACTTAATAAAAATTCCACATTGGTATTTGGGTTAAAAAAAATAATGATTTATGCATAAGATTTTTGCAATCAGAGTATCCTCCATCACTTTTGACATCTATAATTATCATTACTCTACACAAATTGATCTAGATCAAGAATTGATAAACTACACAAAGCTCAAATTATTGAGGACCAATAACACATGCTTATCTTATATGTTCATGTATCAGTTCACCAAGCCTCATCAAAGTCATCTATCTAGTAGTCATAATTCACCAATTTCACCAGATAAGTATATCTCAGTGTTCTATAAGTCTTTAAATAATAATTTTATAATTTATTTACATTATATTATTTATTTTTTCATGATCCCTAACTCCTTTCATGGAGGAGTTTTAAAACTCCCCACCCATTTTTTTGTGCCCCAACATACCAACCCTTTATCTAGACTCACTTGAGTCTTACCCCACCCACTTAATAATCTTTGTAACCTCAAACCACAACCACCTCCTATTTCCCCCTCCTAAAAAATCCTTCTCTAACTCATTCTAATACTACTACCCCACCCCAACCGATATCAGTGACCCCAACTAACATCAATGACCCCAATCAACTTGGTATTTTAATTGATGTTTATTACTGCATTTTTGAACTAGTAACCTTAAAATCACCTAACAACCTTCCCAAAACATAGACCTAACGTATCAACCAGCACTGTATTATCTTCTAATACACTCAAAACCTATAACATGGTCAATAGAACTCTCTCTCTCTCTCTCTCTCTCTCTCTCTCTCTCTCTCTCTCTCTCTCTCTCTCTCTCTCTCTCTCTCTCTCTCTCTCTCTCTCTCTCTCTCTCTCTCTCTCTCTCTCTCTCTCTCTCTCTTCACTTTCATTTATTTTAAACTTTGTTATAAAATAGTGGACTATCATCCCAAGGAAGTTTCATGCTTCCTAGAATAAGAGCATAGCTTAGTAGTCTGAGCATATCTCCACTAACAAATATTTTGTGTAGCATTTTTTTTATATGTGTGTCTTCCTTAAAACACCTATATTTTAGCCATCTCTCTCTCTCTCTCTCTCTCTCTCTCTCTCTCTCTCTCTCTCTCTCTCTCTCTCTCTCTCTCTCTCTCTCTCTCTCTCTCTCTCTCTCTCTCTCTCTCTCTCTCTCTCTCTCTCTCTCTCTCCCTATGTTTTTGTAATGTAAAATAACACCTAAATTTCTATTTGTACACATTTTAGTTCAAGTAGTGTCTCTTATTTTTCCTCATAATTATGGTGTCTTCCTATATAATAAGTGTGGAAAGTGCGTGACATAATTTTGGTGTCTTACATTTTCCCTTTTTTGTCTTGTAACTTATATTAAAAAGTTGTGAGACAAAACTAGGAGTTGGATGCTCCAGGTATGAGATGAGATATTCCCCCTCAAAATGAGAACTAATGGAGGAGAATATAGAATTGGGGTACCAATTTGATAGGTAGTGATTGGATGGGTAGATGGTGAGTGTGAATGTGGGAACATCATTTCTTATATGTATACTACTAGTTATAGTCTACACAATCAATAACAAGTAAAGTAAAGGAGTACTTGGATATAAATAACCAAACCATATCTTGTTAGTCATATCTAATAGGGTTATATTTATGTCATATAAGTGTGTGATGTAATTTTGGTGTCTCTTATTTTTTCCTCATAACCTATAGTGTCATCCTAAAAAATAAGTGTGGAAAGGTGTGTGACGTAATTTTGGTGTCTACATTTTTCCCATTTTCTGTCTTATAACTTGTATTGACAAGTTGTGAGATAAAAATAGGAGTTGAGTGCTCTAGATATGGGATGAGATATTCCCCATAAAAATGGGAACCAATGGAGGATAATATAGAATTGGGTATTGGTCTAATAGGTAGTGAATGGATGGGTATATGGTGAGTGCAAAAATGGGAACATCATTGCTTGCATATATACTACTACTAGTTATAGTTGACACAATCAATAATGGGTAAAGGTGAGAAGAACTTGGATATAAATAACTAAAACACATGTGGAAAGTGCATGAAAAAGGCTACTAGTTATGGTAGCTTGTATGATGTGAATTATGCCACACAACTTTTATGACTCTAATAAGAATTACCACACTTGTCCATGCATATTCCAGTGGTGTCACTCTGTAATATTATCTCAATCTTAACCCTATATCTACCATGTGCTCCCACTTATCTATGGTGACATCCCTCCTCATCCTCATCAGTAGTGTAGGTATTTGATCTTGTATTGTCAACTCTTATGTTGTTTTATTTGATCTCATAATGTTTGTAATGGTGCACACTTATCTTGGTTTCAGTCACTTATCCCTAACTCTCTCTCTCTCTCTCTTTCTCTTTTATATTTCTATCTCTCTTTGAATATAAACTCTTGGTAGTCTATCTAGTGATGTAATTCAATGGGAATTATGGAAATAAAAGTCCACAATGGAAGTCTAACCAAAACAAGTATAAAGGCATACCATCCTACTAGGCAAAAGGAGAGGGAGGACTTGGATAGAAATAACCAAAAAAAAAGTGATAGAAATAACCAAAATAAATATGACCTTTTAGAGGAGGATTGGTATTCCAATTCTAATGGTATGCCCATTTGGGTAAAGGCTAGGAGGACATGGATAGAAATAACCAAAACAAGTGTGGAAAGTGTGTGAACAAGCTACTAGTTATGGTATCTTATATGACATGAATTATGTCACACACTTATATGACTTAGATAAGAAATGCAACACTTTTCTATGAATATTTGGTGGTGCAACTCTACAATATAATTGCACTCCTCCTAAACCTATAACTACCATGTGATCCCACTCATTCATGGTGACATCATTCCTCATCCTCATCAGTAGTGTAGGTAGTCAATTTCATAATGTCAACTCGTATGTTTTTGTAGTCAAACTTGTAGTGTCTATAATGGTTTGCACTCTCTCTCTTTGAATGTAAACCCTTGGTAGTTGATCTAGTGATGTAATTTTGTGGGAATTAGGGAAACAAAATTTTGGGTAAGTCTAACTTTCTCCCGCTCTCTCTCTCTCTCTCTCTCTCCTCTCTCTCTCTCTCTCTCTCTCTCTCTCTCTCTCTCTCTTCTCTCTCTCTCTCTCTCTCTCTCTCTCTCTCTCTCTCTCTCTCTCTCTCTCCTCTCTCTCTCTCTCTCTCTCTCTCTCTCTATTTTCATTTATTTTAAATATTATTTTAAAATAGTGGACTATCATCCCAAAGAAGTTTCATGCTTCCTAGAACAAGTACGTAGCTTTGCAGTGTGAACATATCTCCACTACCTATTTAATTTAGTGTTTTATTATCTAGAGGTGTCTTCTTCCATAGCCAAAGAGGGGACTCTATAAATTCTATAACGGTCGACACTTATCCAAGTTTTAATCACTTATCCCTAACTCTTTTTTCTATTTCTCTCTCTTTTTGAATGTAAAATAAGCTCAAAACATAGTAAAACATTATGGTGGGGCCTTCTCTACAAATGAGGCTTTGATGGTATCCTCCTTAGATGCCTCACTCATGCTAAAATCCCCTTCACCATTAAGGAAGTCCATAATGGGATTTATGGTGGATATTTTAGTGGGAATTTAGTTATCAAATGCATCCTTCAATTTGGATACTATTGGATAACACTCAACCAAGAAGACTAGAATGTTTCATGCACATTGTTAGCTTATTTTACATTAGAAAAACATAAGTGTCTCTTATTCAATGAATTATGTCACACACTAGATCGACTAACAGTGTGGTTGTCTCTTATTTGGTGAATTATGTCACACACTAGGTAGTTGATCTTATAATGCCAATTCTTGTGT
This sequence comes from Torreya grandis, assembly GCA_037957365.1. Classification (NCBI taxonomy): domain Eukaryota; kingdom Viridiplantae; phylum Streptophyta; class Pinopsida; order Cupressales; family Taxaceae; genus Torreya; species Torreya grandis. Next base: position 1,723,943 of record JARHVA010002645.1, read on the forward strand.
TTTGGTAGTCAATCTCATAAAGTATAAAATGGTGTGCACTTATCCATGTTCTAATCACTTTATCCCTAACTATCTCTCTTTTATATTTCTCTCTCTTTGAATGTAAAATAAGCTCAATAAGGGACTTGTTTATTTCTTATCCCTAACTTGTTTTGGTTGTTTCACCTATAGAAGGGGTATACCATCCCACTGGGCATGCCAAAATGATTCACTACACTTTAAGCTTATTTTACATTCAGAGAGATAGAGATAAATATAAAAAAGAGAGTATTAGGGATAAGTGATTAAAACCTGGATAAGTATGCACCATTTTAGACTTTGTATATTCCCCTCTTTATTTGTTGAGGAAGACACCTATAGATAAGAAAACACTACACAAAATATTTGTTAGTAGAGATATGCATGGACTACCAAGCTATGCACTTATTCTAAGAAGCATGAAAATTTCTTGGGATGATAGTATGCTATTTTTAAAAAAAGTTAAAAATAAATTCAAGTAGAGAGAGAGAGAGAGAGAGAGAGAGAGAGAGAGAGAGAGAGAGAGAGAGAGAGAGAGAAGAGAGAGAGAGAGAGAGAGAGAGAGTTCTATTTACCATGTTATAGGTTTGAGCATAGTAGAAGATAATACAGTGTAGGCTGATAAGTCAGGTATATGTTTTAGGAAGGTTGTTAGGTGATTTTGAGGTTGCTATTTTAGAAACATAGTAATCAATGTAAATTAAAGGATTGATGTTGACTGGGGTCACCAAAGTCAGTTGGAGTCATTAATGTCAATTGAGGTAGTAGTATTAAAATGAGTTAAATAAGGATTTTTGGAGAGGGAAAATGGGAGTATGGTTAGGTTGTGAGGTTGGAAGAGTTGTAAGGGGGTCAGTAAGACTCAGGTTAGTCTAGACAAAGGGTTGGTATGATGGGGTAGAGATAAATGAGTGGGGAGATTTAAAACTCCTCCATGGAAAGAGTCAGGGTTCATGAAACAATAAATAGTATAATGTAAAAAAATTATAAAATTACTATTTAAAGACTTATAAAACATCAAAATATTCTTATTTGGTGAAATGGGTGAACTATGATTGCTAGATAGATGAATCTGATGAGGATTCATGAACTAATGTGTGACAAGATAAGAGAAGTATGTACTATTGGTCTTCAACAGTTCAAGCTATGTGGAGTGTATCAATTACTGATCTAGATCAATTTATATAGAGTAATAGTAAGCTTAGATGTCAAGAGTGATGTAGGATGCTCTGATTACCAAAATCTTATGCATGAATCATTGATTTTTTGACCTAAATACTAACTTGGAATTTTTCTTATGTAACTGATGTCGGTGATCGCATTGACATAGATTGAGGGTTGATCGACATCGGTGGCATGAGAATGGGTAAAATGACTATTTTTAGCCCATTTTCTATTCCTTCTCTTGACAAGTGTGGTGTCCATTATAAAATGGTAAAAATGTAAGGTTATGAAGAACGTAGTTAGTTAGGAATTTATTTTAGGGGTGAGAACAAGTCATAGGTAGTTAGGAATAGGAGACTAAGTATTAAGGTGATTCAAAGGGTAGTAATTAGTCTTAGGATGAGGTGGCCATATGAGGTGGCATAAGTGGGTTTTTAATTAACTTGAATATTTTAAGGTGAAAACATGGGTTAGAAAGGTTAATTATTAAAAGGTAATCAAGGGAGGTTTCAACATAGGGAGTCACACAAGTGTGTGACATAATTATGGTGTCTACATAAAGCTCACAAATTAATTCACCTTACTATATGTCTTCTCTAACTCCAACTTCAATGACTCATTTTCAATTACATACCTTGAACATTCATTTTCTTTGGATTTTAGAGTTGTAGACATAATTTCCAATTGAAAACTAAGATTTTGACCATATCATCATGCTCCTTGGAATATTCATTCATTCTTGATTCATACAGTTGAGTTGATACTTCATATTCTTATTGATCTTCTTCCTAATATTTAGTTATTGAAGATCATTTGTCAATACAATCTCATAGTCTACCTCACCTTTATCATCATCAAAATCACTCCAAGTAGACTCATTTTGATGTGATTAACTTCCATCCTCAACCATGAATAGGGATTCAACTTTAATAGGTCCATCATCTTCATGATCATATTATGATTCAATGTCTTCACTCTCATCTAATGATCTACAATCTTCTTTGGTGTAGAGAGTCTTCTTATTTTTTAAGGACTTCTTATTGTTAAACTTTCTAAATCCTTTATTCCTATGTGTCTTCTTGTCATTATCTTGGCCTTCACCATGCTCTTCGTCATCATTATTCTCATGCTTATGAGGGCACTTATGATAAAAATGTCATATCTCTCCATTGTTGAAACATTTTAAGGATAATTTACCCTTATACTTCCATGAGCAAGTGTTCAATTTATTAGTAATCAAAGTAATTAGTTCATCCTCATCAATATCAAATATGTCATCCTCTTTGGCTTCATTTATGTCTTGAATATTTCCTCCTTATTTGGTGGTACATCATCATTTACTCTCATCTCATAGGCAATAAGGGTGGCATGTAATTGATCCATATTCAACTAAGTAAGATCATGAATTTATTCTATAATAGATAGTTTTATATCAAAAATGAGAGATAGATAAATTAATACCTTTTGAAATATAGTATCCTCTTCAAGGTTATCTCCAAGACCTCTAATGATGTTCATAGTCTCATCGAATCTCTATAGAAAGGATGCCCCAAAATCTTCTTCCTTCATCTTGAGACTTTCAAATTGCCTTTTGTGAGTCTGTAACTTAATAAGCTTGACCTTTGAATCTCCTTCATAAGTGATTTGCATTTTGTCTCATATCTATTTAGTAGATTTATAATGGATTACCTTGGTGAACTCAGTCTCTGTAAGTCCACAAATGATGCCATTCTTTGCTTTAGAATTATTTTTTGGGATTATTTATGATCCAAACTAATTTCATTTTGTTTTTAATTTGTTTATGTTTTTTTTTTATTGTCACTTTATGAGCTAGTTTCACTCATTGGTTGGTTTTGTAACCGACTCCTCTTTTTCATAATATAATTAATATTAATATTGTACAAAAATAATAATGATATTTTACAGTGATTTTTTGAAATATTTTTTTGAATATTTCCTCCATTTGACCTAGCTATTAGTGGTATTAGAGCTTAGGATTTTTTAAGGAGTAATAAATTGAAGAATATTGTAGAAATAAAGAGAATAATTTTTTATATATGCACCTTACAAAAAAGTGCATCAAACATATCCCTCAAATTGAAGATCAAATCTCCACTAGCAAAAGAAGATCAAGCCAATTCAGGTGATAATACATGCTAGGTGATGCTAGTGATAACAATTAAAATTGTAGATAGTCCACAAGAGAAAGTCAAGCCACTAGATAAGGGAATAAAAGGCCACCATAGATCACATGGATGAGTAGTGCCACTAAGCTGATTTGAATATATTTACCATGGTAATTGTTAAAAGCCTTATTCACACTGCTTGAAATTTATTTTCTTGACAACATTGGCTTTACATAGGTAGACTTGCTCTAATTCACTTCACAGACCTAACATTTTTTTAATGTGATATGGAAAATTGAAGTAAGTTTTATAGGTTTTAATTAAATTCTGTCAATACCTTACTACATGGGGCATTCCACAAGAGTGTCAAAGTTTATAAAATTTTAGAATGAATCATTAACACATGTCAACCAAATAAGAGGATGCAAATTTTTTATTACCATCATACTTTCAAATTTGTTAAAGGTTTTGTTAAAATCAATTTTAATATTAATTATTTTTAGATACTTGTAAACAAAATTTTTGGGTCAATTTTTTTTGACTTTGTAATGGTGATATAAGGGTCTAATAGGGGTTAAAAGGTATAATATATATTTTTTAAATTCCCAAGAATCTCTTGTAATCAAAATTTATTTTTAAGGTAAAGGAAAAACCTTGATAACATTCCTTATTTTTTTATTTTGTACCATGGTTAAATTTATGAGCTTGATTTCTAAAAATGGATGTTTAGCTCCTAAAAATTATAAAAAATGGTCAACAAAAATTGAAAATACATTAATCTTCAATTACTTGTGGGAAGTAGTTTAAAAGCAACCGAAATTACCCACCAATGCCACAAAGCTTGTAGAATTTCATAAATGTGACAAGTATGACCTTGCTTTATTGAAATCAACTTGCAATGCACAAATTATAATTCACCTAGAGGCCATCAAGTCTAAATCTTGGGAATCATGGAAATATATAAAGGAATTATATTATAAACAACCCAATTACAAGAAAATTGATCTTCTTAAGATTGTTTTCAACATTAAACTAATAGATGATGAAGATGTTTCAAAATATGTGTCATAAATTAAGAATTTGAAATGAGAATATGGCACCAATGGAAAAAAAAGGATGATGAAATGATCAATTATATTAATTTGAGTATCCTTAACCCTAGCTATAGGAACTTTTGAGAAATCTTACAACTTAGTGATAATCTTAACAAATCTACTTTTGATTCCATTTGTAAGTTATTCACTCAACATGAGTGATAATTTGCAAAGAATAAATAAAAACCTACTAAGGAGGCCCACTATACCAAAATAGGTAATCCATTATATTATCATATCAAAAATCATTATTTAAAGAACTTTTAGAGACTTAAACACTCTCTACAACACGCTTCTAGACATAAGCATCATTCTAAACATAAGGATCATTTTGGTTCTCTGAATCATTGACATCATTCTATTTCTCTGAAGCATATACATCACTCTAGTTTTTAGAAGCATGAACATTACCACAACATTTGAAATGACACCAGAATAAGCACAATCATTATTCTTCATGTGGTTATCCTTTCTCTAGGCTTAGTGGATGTGAGATAATATGCTACAATTATGGTGTCATAGGACACCTCTCTATAGAGTGCCCCTCGAAAAGGAGGTCCCCTCTAAAAGGATGTCCTCTTGACATTGATAAAAGGCACAAGCAAACATTTATGGTCACTCCAATCACTCTAATTACTCTTCTAGTTCCTCTTTTGGCTATTCTTCTACATATTATTTTGATGGATGGGATGATTGAAAAGTATCTTTCTCTACAATCGATGACCATATATCCTGAGATGGTAACACACCCATATTTTGTGAGATGCTAAGATTAATACTAGGATTTGATGTAGTATCATTTTTTGGCTTGTGTACTTTGATTTCATAGATCTAGTGTTGATATGATCTTTGATGTGGAGAGTTATAGTGGTTTGTACTTGGTTTATTTTCTACATAGATTATCACCTCTTGCATGATAAGGGGAGAAGATATTGTATATATGTTTTTGATAAGTCATCAGTGGTTGTGGTATATGGTATGCATCAGCATTGAGTTGCTAGTGATTATTGGGCATCAATTTGAGATGTGCCATACATAGTACTAGGGAAATCACTTTTTAGATGGACTATATGTGAAGGTAGATGTATTTTAATAGAGTGTGATCTTGTTCTAATTTAGTGTGGGGATGATTAGGGCATTGATCAGTCTAGGATGCACAGTGTACTAGTTGCAATTATAGTAGAGTCTAATTATATGACTCATAATTCATTGCTTTAGTCTTTTTATACCCTTTAGATCAAGGGGGAGTTTGTTGGGATCATTTATGATCCAAAGTAATTTTAGTTCATTTTTAATTTGTTTATTGTTATTTTAATAGTTGGTTTCACCTATTGGTTGGTTTTGTAACCACCTCCTCTATTCCATAAGATTTTAAGCTTAGTATTGTATAAAAATAATCCTAAATATATTTCTAAATATTTCTTCCATTTATCTTAGATATCATTATTCTCAAATATCTTCTTATCTGCAACACTATATGGAGGAGTAGTAGGAGCAACATAACCATCCACAATAGATTGTCATACATCAAAACCTAGGGACATAATGTATGTCCTCATCCTTGAACTCTAAAAAGAATAGTTAGATCTATTGAACATTGGTGTTTTCTTAGTAAATAAACCTCCTTGATGACTACCCATATTGTACTTTGGATCACCTTCAATATGTCAAGCCTTTACCAAAGGTCCTCAATTTGATACCAATTATTAGAGGTGTAATCACTAAGAGGGGTATAAATCAATGATTCCAAATGATCCAACTCTAATTTTAATCTTAACAAACATAATCAGTTATCGTAAGCATTCATGAAGCATACACATCATTCATATTAATTAACAAGAGAGATAATGCAAGACCAAGCACATAACATATGACATATGTGGGAAAACCTCTTGGGGGATAAAACCCACTTGAACATAAAATTAGACAACTATTATATAAAAAAAGAACTAATATGGACTAGCTACAACTGATCAAGGAAATACCATCCCTTATTTAGTGATACTATAATCTCACAAGGTGCTACAATACCTATTTAGCTAAGTTTACACAACAAAAAGACCTTTAGAAAAATTCACTTTACAAGGAGGCTACAACCCCCTATATGTTGAGATACCACAACAAATATGAACACAATGTCTCATAAAATTTGATTGCCTACTAATCTAATGGAGACACAAAGTAAATCATCTCTCTTTAATTTTTCACACTCAATTCATCTAAAGCCACATTTTGGATCACTCTAGACCTCTTTGCTCATTCTCAACCTATAAGATCACTATTCTAACATTAGTAACATGACCCAAAAGCCATACACATAGTCCTTAAACTATTTTTCTCTTAATCTCATCCACTAGGCATTCTTCTTCTCCTTCACTTCACCATACACACACATAAGCCTCTTACAAGTATCCTACATGTCTAGAAACCATCATCTTTAGTTTCATTATATATAGAGCATTCATGATCTAAAAAGTCCAAAATCTTTCCTTATCGACCAAAATGCGTACCTTCACCCTTAAGGCATCTAACGTGGGTCACACTTAAGCATAACTCTCTTTCACATAGGCCTAAAACACCTTTAGGTCCTATGGAGACCCATTCATCTCTTTGACACTTCTCCAATCAAACTTAGAACACAGGGCCAATTTCAAATACATGGGTCCACTCCTTATGTCCCCTTAGAAATCCTCAAATGATTATAGTCAAATCTACTCACTTATACATATTCTCAAACAACTCAAACACTGAATTGGTACACAAAAAAATCATGAATAAACACACAATCAACTTATTAAGCATTGACCATACTCAATATAGATTTATCACACCTAAAAAATACACAAAGAGCATACTTTTGGAATCTACAACACTTTACAATAGCTAAGTCATCATGAAACATCAAAAAAATGTCAACACAAGATCAAACATCCTCCTTAGGTTCTTAACATATGAACTCAAACACATAGTCAAATTTAAACCTTCATAACTTTGACTTTACACACTTTCAACCTTGTAATTTATATTTCCAAATTAAACTTAGAGTCCTATACAAGTTTTCTTTCTACAACATAAATAAATTATGATTGTATCAAAAGATATGGCCAAAATATAGATCGTTAGTTTTCCTTTGTTAAATTCAAATATTCAAAAATAAATGTTCATAGTTAAACCTCAAACACTATGCTTGCATCTCATGTCCTTTCATCTTCATATTGATCATGAACTATCAAACTTATTTAAGATTTAACTCATAGTGTGTCAATTCCCAAACATTAAACCTCTACTAGTTGACCTTATCTAAAGTAATCTAGAAACTTTAACCTCATAAAATGCATCAATCACTTCAATATTGTCTTTGATTTAGCTATTCTAGACTACTATAAATTTGACCTCTTAAATTTAATTTGCACCTTTGATCTCTATCTGTATGATCACCCTCTCACCATTCATCCTTGGAAGAAGCTCAATATTTATCTTTACTCAACATTAAACATTGAATACTTGGAAATATCTTTTTACTTAATAACATCTTGGAGAAACACACTTCATCAATGTTGTTCAAACATTAAATTATGCAAAAATGACTATTGGAAGCATTGTAATCTACCTAAAATGATAACTTTGCATAGTCATAAATTTTACCTTGCTCACTCTCATGTTCTAAAAATTGGACCATATGATCTCATCACATAGGATAATCTAACCATGTGTCAAATTTCTCTTGAGACATTCATGTGTGGGAGATATAATTCTATTAATGTTCTCACTCAGATTTTTCTACCACAAAGCCAATAATGTTAAGAATTGCTTGGAAGTCCAACTTTGTACATGCATATCTTTTGACATGCTTCAGTACATGATATAAAATTTATCAAAAATAAACTAGGGATTAATGTGTTCATTACCATATGACAAACTCCCCATGATTCATACATATGTCGTAATGATGATGTCAACAAACTACCTACTTAGATTTTCTACCTTTGGACCCAAAATGTTTAGATGACATAAATGATCAACCAGATGAAAACCACTCATGCACATAGGCACTCAAATCATAAAAAAAATATTAAGGACCTATTATATATCCTCAAACAACCATAATAATCCCTAAACATCTTTAATCATGCCAAAACTAAATATCAACCAAGCCTTCTTCAAGAATATTAGGACAAGCACAATAAACACTTTTTCATTGTCACATAAACTATCAAGGCACTTTATTCACTCATAAGGACACCTCCATAATATCACCATGACATCATTTAGAACTCTCCAAAAATAAATGCACTTGGATAAGAATGTAGGAAATGGCATGTCCATTATTTGTAAATTCAATTCTCAGGTCTACCATAACAAATTAGAAAAGAGATTCATTATCAGAGGTGTATGTATCCAAATGATGTCAATGAAAAATTCTAGGTCACCATGATCCAATTTCATTTAAAATTTAAGGATTAATATATGTAGTTAACCATGCATGACAATGGTACACTATGGGTTGGAAACTTAGAGAGAGTTTTTTGTCTCCAACATATCACTAAGTTTTATATCACTTCATTCAATATAGTTACCTTCCTACCTAGTAGAAAGTCATTCGCATCATTTTGGAAATTTATGTCTTGGAATGTGGGATGTATATCTAAATTAGTGAGTGTCAAATTTGATATATCTCCCATCTTGTGAGTTGTATCTTGAAACCATAATCTAGTTGTATCTAATCAAGTTGTAGGCCAAGATCTGTCAATCTCACCAAAGGTGTGTGAATATAATAGAATTGATAGAAGAATTTATATCAGTGCATATACCATTCAATACAATTTAATAGAGGGTGGATGATCATTTTTAAAAATATATGCATACTTCCTTCAAACTTAGAATTTTAAACTCACACTTACACTTCTAATATTTACATTACTCTAATGTACTTTAAATTAGACAGAATAATAAATTTAAAAAGTATCATAAAAGGGGAGACCATGAAGAATAATGTATTTACCCCATACAAGCTCAGAATCTCATATGGATCTCTGATACCATATATTGTTTCTAGTTTATATTTAAATAGAGTTTATATGCTAAAAAGAAAACACTCACAAAACATTCTTAGATAATGAATACAAAAAATAAAAATATTCTATTAATTCAAATATTTAGTTCATTCATACAATATATTATAAATCACTTATATATGAAGTTCAAAATTTAAATATGGGGATCTTGAGATCCCTATAAACTCTCAATGAATACCTAACAAAATATATAAAATCATCTTGTATAATATTGTTGTTATTTACAACAATAATATACCACATAAAATTACTTATGTAATATTGTTAAACTAACAATATAAGGTACTAATGATTTAATAATGTGAAAACCCTAAAAAGACACTAGTGTAGAACCTAAACACTAACATTGATGCAGCTATCTAAGGTTCATACAAGTGTCTAGAGAGCTAGAGGCACCAGATCTAGAATCTAACAATTGATCAAGAACTATCTTCCTACCTACTTCCTAATTGTATTAGATCTAACACTCTATTAGCATTAAAAAAACTAGGTACTTTATTTTATGTCATTTGTATGTCTAGTATATTTTTTCCTTCCATTAATATCCAATCTATGTTTTATAAATCAAACATATGGTACATCTGAGTTTAAAACATTAATTAGCCTATTTTAGATCTAATATTAACCTTTGTGCCCTATCATTTTTATATCCTTAACCTAACAACTAAAATAGGATCCAAATCCAAATTAGGTTTAAAATTTTGGTCAACTCAACCTTTGAACACCAAACCCTAGGCCACCTAAGGTTTTCTGATTTCTATTTTTTATTGATCCCTAATTGTCATAAAATATGTGCAACATGGATTGATCCTCAGAGTTTGTATGAATTTATTATCTATTCCTCATTTTATCTATAAAATTTCAAAAGGATAAGGAGGATGTTATTTCCATTTAAAAACCAAAGGATGATTAAAGCTTTCACCCCTCTAACTAGGTGTAGACTCCAAAAATATGCACATGATGGTTTTAAATGTCACAATCCCCTGAGACCACCTCAAGACCCCTTTGGGCCCATCCTAGAATGTTTGACCCCAAACCAAACTTAACCCAAGTTAGTTTTACCTAATGAATTAACCCACCTTTTAAAATAACTTTACCTTGTCCCTTAACCACTGAAGGTCACCCTAACTACCAACGGTTAGGTTCCACCATTTGAACCAACTTAAATAACCCTTCACCGCAACTTAATTTTTTATAATTATCTCATACAATTCATGTGTAATCTAATTCATGTGAAATTTATATTTGGACAACAATTTGGACCCTTTTTTAACATCTTATTGTACCTCTCCTTCCTTGCCTATAAAAATAGAGGATCATGAAGTGAACATGGATACACAACTATCAAGAGCTTTTGCATCTATAGATTCTTTTGTAGGTATTCTTCCATCAATCTAGAAATTAATCCATAATAATAGAGATCCAAATTAACACCACCCCTCGATCAATATTCAAGTGCCAATACTTTACTAAAATTACACTAAACTCTATCAATGAGCCAACCACCTTAACCATTCATCTGACTGACATCCAACAAGCTATGTATTTATTTTCAATTTGTCAATTACTTTATTTGTATTTCAAAACCAACCTATCATAAACCCATCTCTCAAAATTTCCTTATATTATTTTATCAATCTAACTTTTTATCACCCAGACACAACACATAGTAACCATCGATGGTCATCCTGACCACTGATGGTCTATTCAACCACCAAAGGTCACCTCAATAATTGATGGTCACACTAACCGCTGATGATCACTATGGTAATAAATAATAGTAAGCTATTTTCACCCACTTACCCTCAACCAAATCTAACTTTCTTCTCATCTACCTATTCATAGACTCCCAAACTATTTTTTGAACCACACCCAAACTATTTAGCATTAGTATTGACCTGTTTACTACTATATTAGTCATTTTAGTCTATTTCCTTATCAAGCCTTTCTTGTATTCAATTTTAGTACCTTTTGATTATTAATGCAAGTAATATATCCTCTATTTTCTAAAATTAATTATTTAAAATGTGGATTGATAGCCCCCAAAGAAGCTCTACTTTTAGGATCTAGCTAACACTAGGCAATCCACCTAGCTATCTATCTAAATAACCATTTACTTTAGTGATATCTTATTTTTAGGGCATCCTCTCAAGCCAAATAAGATCTATCTAGCAACTAAACAAGTTTTTCAACTATACCCATATTTAGTTTCTTCTTCTTCCTTTCTCAAAAAATAATCTAAAATTCATTGAAACATTATGGCATGCCCGGTGGGACCTTTAGTCTCTACTAGGGCTTCTTTTTGTTCACATCTACATGATCTTATCCCTATTCTATGATCATAAAAAAATTTAAATTTATTTTGGGTTTAAAATCAACTACGTACATTAATTGCTTGAAAGTTTAGCTCACATAGATTAAATTAAAGAAAAGTAATTCAATCATAGCATCACTTTTGTTGCACACACTAAACCAAACCACCTACATCAATCAAACATAAAAAAACTTGAGATAAGTACTGACTAGGAGTTCATTACCTAAAAATCACCGTACCCTTTCTCAACGATCATACTTGGAGGTCATTACCAAGGGGAAAACCAACTCAACTCTATAGTTAAGTATAAACTCTATAAATCAGTATATATTGGATAATCACCTGACACCCTTATCACTATGGTGTGTGAAGTGAGGGGGTAGGCCCCAATAACAAGCCATGTATTAATTTCCAATGCATATCATTTTGAGATCCTAAACACAACTTGAAACCAACCATAGACTTATTTATAGTACTCACTCTAAAAACTAATTTTAGTCACATAATTTCTTATAAAATTTAAGGCATAAGCCAAAAGAGAGACTAAAAAGAACTCTAAGACTTAAAATACTTTTTAGTGTGTGTTTAATTTCCTTGATCATTTCTTGTCTTCTCTTTATTTAAGTGGTGAGATTGTTTTTTTATTTTCTCTCTCTTATCTTGTATGGTTCTAATTCATTAAAAGTAAAATAACCTAGCAGAATAAAAACCCATCACCAAACAAATCAACCTCTTCTACCTCATCATCCATGGAGTACATTTTTTAACCAAAAAATTATCCTCATCCTTTTGGAAGCCCTTATTTCCCTCAACAAGTTCCTCAAGGAGATTTAAACGTTTCCACCTTCTTAGATAACAATTTTATGGCCCTTTAGCATTATATTAACACCATGCCTCATGGTACCCCTAATTTAGCTCCACATATAGACCCACCTTATGGCATACCTTCCCACTTTATGGGAAACACTTCTATTTCCATAGTCACCACCCAACCATTGAATACCTAAGCTTCTTCATCTATCAACAATCACTTTGATACTACTGTGTAAAATTAACCTTCCCAACCTATGAACACCCTTATACCATCCACCCCACCTAATAACTCCTCTACCTTAAGATCAACCCAATCACTAGCCACCTATACTCCCCTCACCATGGGAGTACCTACCACTAGCATTACCAACCTTACTTTAGCTACCCCTAATCCACTAACTACTACCCCACTTCAAAACCTTGTGGTGTCTATACCATCTACCTTACCACCAATTAGTACAAAGGTCACTACCCTTCCTTTTATTACCAACCCAACCACAAATTCTACTCAAAAAAGTTCCCATTTCATCAAACTTGGGTTACATCTCTAATCCATAAGGGAATGTACCTCTACCTACTACCCAACCACCTACATCCACCTACCCTTACATAGCTTCCACCCAACTACTGGTTTCCACATACCAATATGTGGTAGCTTCTTAACCTCCTACCAATTATTAATATGTCACCTAAACAAAACAAAAATATGAACCTTACAAAATTTCCACTACCCAACCTCAAATAGATCTAATGAAAATTATCATGGATAAAATGACTACTTTAGATTCATCTATCTCTAATGCTCACAACATCTTATCATATGATTAGATCTATAACAAACCCATTCATCCCTATATCCCTATCTAACCAATTTTCTTGAGTGGGAACTTCCCAAGTTTTATAAATTTCAAAGTAAGTAGGACCCTGAATAACACCTCAAGGCATTTAGGAATTCATGTTATTTTATTGCCTATGATGATGCTCTCTTTATTTGCACTTTTCCTATGTATTTATTAGGACCAATATTGGACTAGTATAGTGCTTTAAGGAAACATTGCCTATTTTCTTTCACCTAGCTAGCTCAAAATTTCTTGAATTACTTTTTAATAAATATTTCCAAAAAAATTTCCATCACTGACCTCTACTCTATCTAGTAATTTGATGATGAATCTATTGCCAATTTTATAGCTCATTATAGAAGCCTAATAAATCAACTTTAATTCTCTTTACCCCAACCCAAATTGATATAAATTTTTGCTTAGGCATGTACCAAGCACATCTATTCTACATTGCATATCCAGAGCTTTAGAACCTTTGATGAATCTTTTACCATGGTGCATAGGCTAGAAAATAGAGCCATCGATGAAGGAAACCTAAAGTTGAGAAACAAAAAATCTACTTATAAAACCAATGAGGACTCTTCCTCTAAACTAAGAAACCAACCCAATACCAATGCCAAGAGAAAATGAACTATGAACATAATTATACTTAAGACTAATTATCCACCATCTATCAAACAATCAAATTCTTATAACTCCTCACATCAAAACATGAGAAACCAGAACCAAAACAATTAGAAATAATTTAATTTTCCTGGGGGAGTCTTATACTTCTATCTTTGAGATGTTAATTATTCTCATCTCGACCTATTTGGTGAATTAACTATGTGCTTTCCATCGGGTAGTGGGGAATGATATTATTAGGTGTAATATCTTCAAAAGTGTTATCCAAACCCTTTTTGATAAGAAGGAGCTTGCATTGGATAACTTCAATGCACCTATGAACCAAGCCCTTGACATTTTTAGACAACCTTTCCCCAATCATGCATCTGCCAAAAATGAGAACAACAGAGATGATTTTTCTCATGATGCCCATACCATCAATATGTTTCTTAACACACTCATTGTTGAAGAACCTACCACCCAATCTATCTATTCTTCACCCTCTCCACTTACTGATCTAGTGGAGTTATCTTATTTTCCTTTTAGAGACCCAAACTAAGGAAGCACCCCTTTCTCCTCCTCTACTTCTTAAATTAAGGGAGTCATCAACACCTTCTTGAACTGACATAATGGATCAACCAATCATTACCACATTACCTTCTCTTTCAACTATTGAGCAATTTAATTCCCCTTTGGAGAGCATTCCTAAGGAAGAAACCACCACACTTACACCTCCCATAGAGGAAAAACATATCCAAACCTTCCATCCTTTAATTGAGGAAAGGTATGAGGTTACCATTCCCCTTTCTTAGCTTATGGGCTTATATTTTGAGCCCACTACTTAGGGAAAAAGACTGGTCTATAAACCATTCTCTATACTAGTTCAGAGGTTAGAATTTGTCTCCAAATCTGATGTAGATTGAGCCAACTTTTGGAAATAATTGGTGTTCCCTTACATCACCAAACAAGAACCTCTAGCTACACCTTTGGATGAGTAACCCACCACTTCTATTATCTAAACCCCTATCTTATCAACCAAACCAATAAAAACCTCTACCAACCCAACCATTTCTCAACCATCCAAAGAAACCAAATCATCCTCTATAACTAAACCCATGAAACCAATCAAAAAACATGGTGTCTTCCCTATACAGATCCTTAATCACCCATCCATGAAACTAGAGTTCACCTCACTGACCAAGCACCAAACCACATTAATTAGGGAGGTAAATCCATAAAAAGGATAGAGGGCCAAAATTCTATCTCCCTTAACCATTCCATCTATTTTGGGGCCTCATCCGTCCACTTTGATTAGGAAGCCAACTATCTCAACCAAAACCCAACCACCACTATTGGTTGCACTAGCACACTTGCTTTTTGATGCATTCATCTTCACTAATCCATCAATAACCAAACTACCTACCCTAAAAACTCTTACCTCTAATTTATCAAGTTATACCTTACCAAAGCCAAAGCCATCCACTAATAATGTCACCATTTTGCTTAAAACCTCTACCACCAAACCTATTCCTAGAAATACTTCCATCTCAGCAACCAACGCCAAAACCTTTAAATCCTCTCCACCTTTAGCTAAGTATTACTCAAATATTTTACAAAGGTTATTGAAAACTTATTGTTTGACCTTACTCCATATCAGGCCATTTGACCCTCTTATTCTAAAACTAATTTGGTATAATGACTGCTAAGTGTGCTCCTATCATAGGACACCAAGGCTTGACACAAAAAACTACAAAGCTCTCTAAACCATAATCCATCAACTCTATGATGAGGATGATATATTAATAGAGGAACCTCCCATAATCCCATTACTAATCTAAGAACTAATAACCACTACCCAATACCTACCTACTCCCCCACCGTCACCTTAAAAACTAAACCAATCTCCTACCCCAACTCTTCCCTTAGTCCATAATATACATGTGGTCACATGATCACATGCTCAACAAAAAGATAAGGGGAAGGATAAAGAATCCATCTCATTGACATACTGATCTTCCACCTCCCAACCAAGTTAAAATCAAGCACCTTCACCTTCAACTAAACCCAAGGTATCTATCTTAGGTAACCCTCAATCTAACACCTCCAAATTAGTCAAGAAAGTGGTTCTCAAACAACTTCACTAGACCTTGACAAAGATAAGCTTATAAAAATTGATCTATACCTCACCTCATCATCACTAAGTAATTATTAAATCATTGAAATCAATAGAGGTCCATCCTAAAGACCCTCAACCTCTATCATCCTTTATTAGTGCTCTCTAGATTTCCAACCTTGTCACCACCAAGGATTTAGAAATACCTTCTATCCATCTAAATTACCCAGATCTCCCTATATTTATTACAACCTACATCAACCAAACCTACATCAAATGGATCATGATTGATGGGGGAGTGAGTATTAATATCATCTCCTCTCATGCTTAATATTAACTCAAACTACCAAAGAAATCCATGTAAAAAACCTTCACCATTCTTTCTTCCTTTAATGACACCATGGCTACTACTCTAAGAACTATTGTCCTTCATATTTATGTAGGACCTCGCACGCTCCTTGAATTATTTTATGTAATCAAAGGTGAATTATAGTATAAACTTCTGATGGGATGACCTTGGATTCACTCCATGGGTTGTGTACCCTCTAACCTTCATTGTTGCATCAAACTTAAGCACAAAGGTTAGGTTATCACCATTTAAGCTAACCCACATCCCTTATCATCATGTAACATGACTTATCAACCCAAAAATGTCCTCCTACCTCCATATAACATACCCTCATCATCCAAATAGAAACCTTCAATCATAAAAGTTGGCATCATATCTTATTTGACCAATGAGGCATATACTAGCTCATCCATCCCCTCATATCAAATCCCCACCATAGACCCCTTATAATTAGCATTCTATAACCTTTCACTTGGGGAATATCACCTTTTGGCCCATGGTGTCATCCCTACACCCCATGAGTACATGAAACTTAATAAACAATCTAGGTATGACACTTATATATGATCCATTATCCTTTTGGACCTCAAAACTATCAAATCCATTTCATCTGAGGAGCACTAGGCAAACCCCTTACACTTCTACCACCTCTCTTTCACTTTAACCATTAACCACCTATTTATCTTACCTAGATAAACTAATTTTCCCTAATACATACCTTTATATATGTGTTTGTAAGGGATTTGGCCATAGACTATATGAACAAGGGCCACATGAGGTACTTCTCATTGATACTAAGAAACCTCATGAGAAACATGGCCTAGGTTTCTCTCTAACAAATCAACACACCAACTCACCTCCCACCAAAAAAATTGATTAAGAGATCTCCTCATTGCTGACTCCCTCATCATTGGACCAAGAGGAAGATGACATCATCCTTCCTACCTTTTTTTTCATCCACATGATTAGCTTGAGACCCTTGATTTATCAAAAATAAGGGGAAATCATAACCATCCTTATGACCCATCCTGAGATGATATGAGATGACCCTCCTACAATTAACATCTTTTAGTTTTAGGATGAAAATTCTATTCTCACTTATCTTGGTGCACTTGATTCTTCTATCCATAAATATATACCTCGTAAGACTTCAACCATGTTGAATGAATCCATCATGGATATCAACTTGGGTACCTTGAATGATCCATGCATTGTCAAAATCAACCAATCACTAAATTCTAAAGAGCTTAAAGACTTCCCCTCCTTCTTTCAAGACTATATCATAGAATTCACTTGGTCTTATAGAAACATGCCTAGCATCGACCCCTCCATCACTACCCATAATGTTACCCTTCATGATGCCAAACTCATTAGGCATAAACTTAGATGAATTCATACTCTCATATCCATTCTTATCAAAGAAGAGCTTCAATGTCTCCTCTCTATCAATTTCATTCAACCCATTGACTACCCTCAATGGGTCTCAAATGCCATGCCTATCACCAAACCCATAGGAGGACTACACATTTATGTGGACTTTTATGACCTCAACCTTGCCTACCCAAAAAATGACTTTCCTCTATCGAGGATTGACCAGCTTGTTGATCTTATATCTAGGCATGAGATGTTATCTCTTATAGATGGATTTTTTGGATATAATCAAATCTTAATCTCCCCTGAATATCAGCACAAAACTACTTTTATAACCTCATGTGGGACCTTTTGCTATAGAATCATGCCTTTTAGGCTGAAGAACACTTGTGCAACTTACTAATGAGATATGACCTACAACTTCCTTGACCTTATCCACAAAATCATTGAAGGCTATATCAATGACCTTATGGGGAAATTTAAATATCATAAAAATTATTTGTTTATTCTTAAGATTATCTTTAAATACCTCATCCATTACCATGTTTGCCTTAACCCTAAGGAATGCATTTTTGGGGTCTTGTAAGGAAAACTCCTTAGCTTTATCATTTCCATTCAAGGAATAGAAGTTGATCAAGATAAAATCAAATTAATCCTTGACATGCCTCCTCTCACCCACCTTAAGTAACTCTACATCCTGCAAGGGGATCTCTAATCCATTCATCACTTTATCTCCTAGCTCTTGGATTGATGCCAACCCTTCTACCACCTTCTACAAAAGAATGTATCTTTTAAGTGGAATAATGAATATCAAAAGGATTTTGATTCACTCAAAGATTACCTCTTGTCTCTACCTATCCTCACCCTTCTTAAGGATGACAACCTTTTTACCTTTATATCTCAGCCACAGACTAATCCCTAGGGGCAATTCTTGCTCATCAAGATTAATAACACAAAGAGAAATCCATATACTAAATTAGTCTCATGCTTGTGGATTATGAGACTAGGTACACCCATTCTAAAAATCTTTACTTATATTTAGTCTTTGTGGCCACCAAACTCCACCACTACCTCCTTAACCACAAAACATGTGTCATAACCAATACTAACCCACTATATTATATGCACTCCAAGCCATACCACAACTAATGTATGGCCAAGTGGCTCATGATTTTAGCTAAGTTTGACCTTGAGTTTATTTATCAAACTTGAATTAAATGTCAAGCAATTGCTAACCAATTGGATGAATCACCATTACCAGGAAACTAACTCTACTTCTTGAGTTTCTAGATGAGTCCATTGTGACCCTCTCTAAAGTAGACCTTACCTATCAAGTGATCATGTTTTTTGACGATTAAAAATGTCAACATGGTGGGGTAAATAGTATCATCCTTATTAACTTTGTTATGGATCCCATTCCCTTGTCTTTCAATCTTGATTTTGAATGTACCAATAATATTGCTAAGTATGAAGCCCTAGTAATAGGCCTTCAAATTGAACTAGCTTTGGGAGTTAGAAAAATCAATATCTTTGGTGATTCCCAACTCATGGTCAATCAAATAAATGACTCTTACTAGTGTAATAATGATGTTTTTAAATAGTAAAAATAACTAGTTAATGAGATCTTAAAATCATTTAAAGACTACCATATCCAATCAACCTCATGATCTACCAATATGTTTGCCAACACCATGTCTTATGTTCTGACTCTAATATATCTATGATTATCCATAGACTTACACAACCTTCCTATATCAAACAAAATTCTCCCACCATCTTCAATGTAGAAGATACCCAACCTGACCTTTGGTATCAAAATACCTTCAACTATCTTAACCTTACTATCATTCATTCTATTATTTATAAGAATGATCAAATAAAAACTATCTATACTACCTCACATTATACCATTATGGGGGTAATTATTTATAAAAGTGGCTTTTATGGTATCCTCTTCCATGACCTACACAATCATGAATATTCTCATGCTATCAAGGAAACACATGATGAGATCTATGGGGTCCATTTTCGTAGCCCTACCATGGTTAAATTCATCCTTCACCTTGTCTACTATTGGTGTAACCTTAACCAAGACTATTGTGATTATGTGAAAAAGTGTGTTAAGTGTCAATCACATGCCAATTTTCATCATTCACCTAGTTATTGCCTTTGTGTATCCACTAATTTTTGGCCCTTCTCATAATAGGGTATAGACCTTACTAGTGTAATTAACCCCCATTATTTTTAGTGACACTATTATATCATCATTATGACTGACTATTTTACTAAATGGGTAAAGGATATTCCTCTTATCTCCACCAAATTAGAAATTTTTATCAACTTTATCAACCATCACATCATCTATCATTTCAATATTCTTAAAAAAAACATCACCAACAATGGAAAATATTTTAAGAACAAACAAGTCCAATGGCTTTGCAATACATTTGGAATCAAGTAACATTTCTCATCACCCTATCACCCTCAAGAAAATGGATAGGTTGAGGCCTCTAATAATACTCTCAACAGCATTCTCACTAAAATGGTCAATACCTATAGTCGAGATTAGCATGTAGACATCCCTTTCACCTTATGTACATATCGTATTAGCATTCAAACCCATAAGGGTACTACACCTTTTTATTTTGTGTTTAGAGTGGAGGCCATATTTCCTCTTGAATTCCAAATACCTTCTCTTCACAAATATTTGCAATATCTCATCTCTAAATATGATTACCATCAAGAACATTTAGCTCAACTTGAGATAATTAATGAGTGTCATTTAGCCACCCTCACCCATATTCATGTTTATCAAGAGCATGTTAAGTGTGCCTATAAAAAACACCTTAGAGTGTGAGAATTCAAAATTAGAGACCTCATCCTAAAATCAAACCAACATGTCACTAATATGGAGAAAATCAAGTGGGGCAAGTTTGCATTCAATTAGCTTTGGCCTTATATCATAACCCACAAGTATGGATCGGGAGCTTACTAGTTATCCTCTATTGAAAGCAACCTAGAACCTGAGCCCCTCAATGCTTTGTATCTACACCATTTATTTTATTAAAGAGGATCAAACTCACCTTTTGTCTAATTTAAGCTTATCCCTTGCTTTCACACCACATTCATCTCCTTATTTTAGGGGAAATCATTTAAAACTAGATCATGTGATTATCCATCACAATCATAGCATAATCTTAAACAATGGGCACCACAACTCTACCCATGGCATGATTCTCCTGGTAATTTTTTCCTCTTTTCACACGGATGGATTCCCATGATCATTGTCACATAAACCTCTTTGTACCTAATAAATTTTCTTGTGATTTTAATTTTTCCTTCATAAAGGTGAACCTTTAAGACTATATAAGTAAGTTTAGGTCAAGCAAAATCAAATAAATCAAAAACCAAAACCAAACCAATGGAAATCATTGGTCATTCCTAGCATTCACAGACTACTCCCTTGAATGATAGTTGTTGAAAAAATATTAAAAATTACTCAAAGGTGGCCTACTCCCTTGAAGTACAGCTATCAAAAGGCATTAAGCAAAGCATACACACTTAGACCAGTCCCTTGAAGGATGGCTAAGTAAATTATTTGTCAAAATCATAGAAATTTATTGGAAGCTTCCCACATTGATTAAATTCCCTAAATCCCAAGAATAAATAAATAAGAAAAAGTCCCATTATCAGGTAATATAAGAAACAAAATAAATTTGAAAGTGATAATTGGTTCTCATAATCAAAATAATTTTAAAGGACATAATCAACTCAAATGAGTAGACTTCCTGCATCAATCAATCTACACTTTATATGACATAAACTTGTTTATACTGACTCTTTAGAAACTTAAAGAAGAGGCATGCTAGTCTCACAAGAGTATTCCATCTTTCATCCATATCCCCTTTATACAATATAATTAAGGGAATTTGATCTCACTTGACATTATTTGATCAAGACACCTTTTTCAACACTAATGAATGTTAATACAAAGCATTTGAAGGGCTTATCTTCCTTAATCCAAACCAAATTTGGTTCTATTTTAGTCCTTATCAAAGAAGAAGCATCATGCCCTCTTCGTATCCTCTTATAACTAGTTGATATACCCTCTTAGACATTTGTCTCTTGATTATATTCTCTTTCTCACATCTAGTGTTGTGATTTAGCTTATTTTATGTGTTTTACCTTAAGCACAGTGACCATAACCATAACCATATCACATCATATTAACATGCATCATGAGTAAAAATAGGTATCATTAGCATAAACCATGTCCATAAACATAACTATCAACATCATATTAACATCATACCATCCATGAACAATAAAAAATAAACCATATTCACCACATGTCTAAATCTAAATAATGAAGCATATACTCATTAAAATTTAGCATATCATAAATTATAACCATGAATAAAACAAGATACATCTCATCACATGCCTAGCTAGGTGATCCTACATCAACATCCATATCCATAACATAAGCATAATCAATATAACATCATCAATGATCAATATAAACATCACATCATAAAAATAAAAACACATTATAGACCATGAGTAATAAACAAGGATCATAGATATAAATCATGAGTCTAACCTCATAATGTATACACCAATATACATATATCTCTCTCAAAATGTACATCTCACCACATCAGCTCGCAAAATAGTATTAAAATGATATACAACAACATATAATATATCATAACCTATATTTTGGCTATGCCCCTAGGGTGCCACTATTTTCTAAAGCACCACTACCTCTACGTTCCTATCCTCCCAATGTCCTTGCCTATAAACATATAGAAGCATCCCACTACCCTAGTGTTTCCACACAAACACTACCCACCAAACTAGCATTGTACTCACCCCATCAGGGCTCATTAGGATAATGCCTCAAGACTATAGCCTCATAGTAGCATAAATCCTCCACTGTGGCTAGGTATCTTGCCATAGTAATGGTAATTAATGGTCTGATAGGTGTTATGGCTCTTCCTCTTATTTGTCTCAAGGAGTCTCTCTCTTGGGTAACCAAGGCTACTAAATCTCTATCCTAGTCCCTATCACCTATAAGTGTGGGCACCTAACCTTATAAAGCTACCAACTAACCCTACAATGCTACAACATGTGCCGATGTAGTAGTTCATACCTTTCTTGCCTATGTATCTAGGGAAAACTCTTAAACATGTGCCTATTTACCTCTACCAACTAGGTCTACATCCATAAGCTACCTACCACCTTCATCCCCACCAAATTCTACTACCACATAAATATCTTGGTACCATGGAGGGTAACCATCTAGAAAACCTACATCATCTATTACTAGTCATGGTGGTAACTCCTCATGATCCATCAAGGTTTGTATTGGATATCGCTTAGGTAGTAAAATCTCTACATCCTCTTTCCTATATCTAAGAAATGGGCTAGAGATACCATGTACCAATTTGAACTACCTCTACAAATTATCAAATAACATGAGCTCTACATCCCCATCTCACCTACCAAAGATCCACCTGTAACTCTATAGGGATAAAGATTGCCCCCTATATCTGACCCACTCTAGAAACCTGACATGTGGCCTCCAAATAACATCACTGATCACTAATGCATATAGTGCACCCTTGGACCAATATACATCATGAGCTCTTCCTCTTATTCCTAAAGTGACAAAGTCATCTCTCCATTGTATGAAACCAAATGAGAAATCTATCCCCACCCAAAATAGCCCCATCAGCCTCAACACTTAGATGTGCTTGTAAGACCAATAATGTAGGATAAGTTTGATGCTAATTCCATACCTCTTATGATCTCTAAATCCCCACAACTCCCTATATATGTAAATAAGTAACATAGTTATTCATCCAAACATTATGTGTCTCAATATCATCTTAACCAATAACCCCATTATTAGATAGGGAAACCTCTCACTTCTTAGATATGGAAGGGTAGAGCATGACATAACCATCATCATCATGGTCATTAGTCTCTTATCTCACTTCATCCTTTGATATAGCATAGAGTAACTGAAACCCCTAGCATGTCACTTGACATGATCATGGTCATATCAATATATCATCTCCAAGAACTCCTCTTACTCTTCCCACTCAATGTGATTTATTGGATTTCACTAAAAGGGCAAACATGTGATCCTATGCATGTCTTATATCAAGATATTCATCTCACTAGTGGGTAGTAGGAAAGTGTTCATAGTTGGATCCCATCTCTCAATGAGGGCCATGATCATCATTAAATCTCATGTCATGTACTAGTAGTGTCACATTGCTCCAAGCTTTACCTCCTCCATATGTGCGTAATCCACTGGAGTCATCCCCTAGTGGATCTATGCAAAGATTTGAGGTACCATATACTTCATCTAGATTTTCTCCCTTGCTTTCAAGGTCCATTACAAGACACATTTAGTTTCATTTTCTATTATTGTCTGCAAACTTAATTGCCTACACCCACCTCTCATCTACTTATTTTATCCTACCCTAACTTATTTCTACCTTATTCCCAAATCAAATTTTACCTATACCCTAACTAAGATCTAATCCCTCATCCTTTTAACTAACAAAATCAATAAACCAACAACTACAAAAATCAATATCACCCTCTTTTACACCTACCTAAATTTACCCATTTGACCATTTCTCAACCTCCTATAGCCAATACCTAAAACTTGCTTCCTACACAAAATGTTTACCCTATCTCATTTTCAATCTGATTAAACATTATATATACACCCTTTTAAATTCTTAACCTAAACTTTTTACCAACTAGCTCAATCACCAATGGTCATGGTGATTGCCAACATTCAGGCATCCAACTCTCTATAGATGTTGATCATCAATGATTGATATTGACCATCGATGGTAATTATGGGTATTTTATAAATGGAACACCTAAAACCTAATCTACCCCAACATCTACCCACAACCCCAAAAACTAATAAATTATCCTCAATTTGGTCTCTATACCACTCCTACCTCACCTACCCCTGATCAAACACTAAATCAATAATAAATTTAAACCAAACAAATTAAAAACCCTAATACCTATTCAATAAATAACACAACACAACACCTTCCCACTAAATTAGTAACACAAGTACCAAGCTCAAAATATAAATCTACCAATTGAATATGCCACCTACCTCATTCTTTGACCATCATCGAGGAGGGATTTTGGGACTCTCTACCCATTCTCATCTATATTCATGCCCACCCTACGTCTTTGTTAATCCACTTAGTCTGTACATCCAACTTAGTAATTACTAACCTTCTCAACAATCACCATCACCAAATTTGACCAAAATGACAAAAGCTAGAGCTCACAATTCAACAATAGAAAATAAAAAATGAGATAACAAACTTCACTTTTCACCATTACACTTTTAGGGTTTTAGACCCTAACCATCGACAGTTAAGGTCACCACCGATAGTCGCTCCTTAAACCCCTAATTATCAATGGTCAAGATCTTCACACTTTTTTTCTCTTACCTAAAGAATACATAGTTTCGACCAACCTCACAAAGCACCCACCTATGGAGATTACCTTCTTTTCCCACCTTAACCACATTATCATCTCACCATTGGTCCATTTTGGCCCAACCAGCATGTATTTTGTGATACCTTTTAACTGGTCCTTTTGATTACAATGGAAATAATTTCCGTGTTGACCACTTTTTGAACTTACACTACCTCACACATAGTGGAACCAATTGTGTCTTCTTGGTAGCACTTCTTACCTTGGATACCTGTGACTCCACCTGAATAGTTTATGTTTTCCCTAGGAGCACTTCCTACCTTGGATACCCATGAAAACACTGACATCACCTAGGATACTTGCATTTATGAGTGTACCTAATTACCATGCTTAAATACGGTCATGTATTCCACTTGTCACTTATCCTTCTAGTACTCACCTTAATTTTTAACAACTATGGAAACCTAGTCAATACATGATCTGGCCTATCACACTTTTGTTATAATTTTTGCATTTGTTTACACTTTAGTGCCCAACCCATCACCCATCTTCATGATGCCCACCTTCATCATCACCTTCACCACTCATCAAACCTACACTTAAGTTTGTTTTACCTCATCAATTCCTAGTTTGAGATAGAACACCTCTTCCCATACTTGAGGTAACCATACCTGAAACCTGTAATCTATTTTTATTTTTCAACTTGCTAATACAAACTACATAATAAAAAGGGGAAAAATATAGACACTAAAAATTTTCACACAATGGTTTTGAATGTTTAAATCCCCCTAGACCACCTTAGGACCTCTTTATTAATATCTTAGATAATTCAACCCCAAATCAATTCTAACCCAAGTCAGTTTGACCTAATGACTTAACCCACTTTTTAAACCAGCTTTACCTTAGTCCTCAACTACCAACAGTCACCTTGACTATTGATGATCAGGTTCCACCATCTAGACCAACTTAACTAACCCTTTACCTTTACTTGCTTTTTATAATTAGCCCATATAATTCATGTGTGAGCCAATACATGTGTAAGTTATATTTAGACAATAATTTGGACCCCTTGCTAACATCTGATTGTACCTTTCCTTCCTTTATTATATGAAGAGAGAAGCAAGAAGTGAAAATAGATACATAATTATCAAGAGATTTTACATCCATAGCTTATTTTCTAGGTATTCTTTAAGTAATCCAACAATCCAACCATCACAATAGAGAGTTAACTTGTCACCACCCCTCAATCGATATTCAAGAACCATTACTCTACCAAAATCATGTTAGACTCTATTAATGAGCCAACCACCTCAACCATTCATTAAAAAAACCTATGGCAAGCTAAGTATTTATTTTCAATATATCAATTACTTTATATGTATTTCATAACTAGCCTAGCATAAACCCATCTCTCAAAATTACCTTTTGTGATCTCATCAATTTGACTTTTTATCACCAAAACCCAACATAATGGTCTACCTAACCTCTAATGGTCACCTCGACCATTAATGGTCACACCATCCATCGATGATCACTATGGTAGGAAATTAATAATAGTTTATTTTCACCTACTTATCCTCAACCAAATCTAAATTTCATCTCTTTTTCCTATTCACATACTCTCAACCTATATTTTAAACCACACCTAAACTATTTAGCATTAGTATTAACCTGTTTACTGTTATATTAGTCATTTTATTCTACTTCCTTATCAAGAATTTATTGCATTTAATTTTAGTATCTTTTTATTAGTGATACACGTATTATATATTTTATTTTCTAGACTTAATTATTTAAAACATGTGTATTGATAGCCCTTGAGGAAGATCTTACTTTTGGGATCTAGCTAGCACTAGTCAATCAACCCATCTATCTATCGAACCAACCATTTGATTTAGTGTTGTCTTATTTAATATTCATCTTCCCAAGCCAAAGAGGAGTTCTTTATAATAATCTTATTCAACACATGCACAACCAAGTAGGTTTTTCAACCATGCCCATATTTAGTCTCTTCTTCTTCCTTTCTCAAAAAATAAGATGAAATTCACTAAAACACTAGCTTCATGTTCTACCCTCTTCAAAGGGAAAAGTGAAACATAATGTTATACAAAAATTTGGTAACCATAAAAATATTCCAACATCCCTTTATGGTACACATATAAATGTTCAATCTAAAATACATAGGGGTTGTACTTGTGAAACCCTAAGAGATCCACTAACAAATATATGTGAGATACTACATAAATTACAAAAGTAGAGTCAATATTTAGTCTTAGATATCACTTTATTACAAAATTAGATTATTCAATTATAAAATCATATGTATATTATATTATCTAAAGCACCAAGGAGCCAATTTATAATTTTTCCTAAACCCCAGCTTCATTATTCCAATGGTTATTATAGTGTGATCTTATATCTATTGTTCATCTTATTAAGGTTTATATGAGTCAACCTATAACCAAAGGATATGATGCAAGTACTAATTTTAACTATCACCAAATCCCTAGGCATGCTATGAAAAAATGTATTACCTTGAAAAATAAGATCCAAGATCTTATCGATGACCAACATATTACATTTTACTATCCTCCAAAGGAATTAACTTCAAAACAATCAAAACACACACACACATCACCTGGATTTAAAAATTACCTTATACATGGGTGGTGTTTATTATTGGCACAAATACACTAATCCTACATAAAACAAAACATCTTACACCATAAATCATTTTTAATAGCTCAATTTTAACTAAAAATATTTTTAAAATATGGTCACTTGGAAAGACTCTTTGGGAAACTTAACAATGCCAATTTATTTTAGTCCTAAAGAAATTCAAACATACGTTTGGGTTATGTTTACCCTATCTCCATATAAATTTACACTTGGAACTCTTTGGCTATACCAAATAAAAGTAAAAATTGACCAAAATTAACAAGGAATTTATTTTCCTCATGAAATAAATTTAATATGTATTTCCAATGATAAAATTACATATTATAATACACATGAAAACATGAGGAGGAACATGTTTTGTCCCTTTTCAACCTAGCCAATCATGATGCAAATAATGGAAAAAATCCAACTTGAGGTTGTGAGATTCACAATGGGGGGAGACATATATGACCATCCATTGAATGAAATCATAGGATAATATTTATTCAACATCAAAAATACTAATAGAATAAAAAAATTCAAAAAGTGAAAAACACTTTCAACACCTACATGTTCTATTGGTCCTTTGGTATGTATCTCTTAGTTTCATGTTGAGGACTAGCATATCATTTTCATCCTAAATACATAGATACATGATACATATATGGTTGTTGGTACTTCCCTCTATTCATGTCATCACAACATTGGGGGCATCCATCTTATCTAATGTTACTACACACAAGTTATATGATTTGATGATCACTCTACACTATCATGTTTGTGTTTACATATGTAATTACACATGGATACTATCCATTATTATACATTGTGAAAGGTACTTGATATGTTATGTATTTAACATTTTTTCACTAACATATTCAATCCATGGGCCACTATGACATGTTTATGTTGATTGCTTTTGGTTTTCCTTTACACACTTCCTTGAGTGTTTTACCTTGATATTATCTTGATTATTTTGAGAATTTGAATATGCTCCATTGTATGTGGTCCCTAGGCCTATGACTACCTTCTTATACATTTGAACATCACTTCATCCTATGAACATTTTAAAATGTCATTGTTTACATTTATGCACATTTAACTATGTCATGTTGATTTGATTTTGCATCATTTGAGCATGCCCCTTATTTGTGGTCTCCTTTGACCATTACCTTTTTACTCATTTTTGATAGATCTTATGTGTGTGATTGTTTGTGTATTGATCTTATACTATTAATATTTAGACATTTCCATGATATTTATCATGTATCCTAAGCCTACATGTGATCACATTGGTTCTTCAATATTCCAAAAATGATAAAACATTTGGTGAACCTGACTTACTTTGAAATTTTGTGCAAAAACCCTAGAAACCCCAAGGATAATTATTTATATTTTTTGAAATATTTTACTTATTCCTATATAATTTTAAAATCATAAAACTAAAAATTAATTTAAATATTTTAAATAAATTCACCCAAACCCTAGTTTACACATACTAGGTCCTATTTGCATACAAACACCTTCAAACCACTAGGAAAAATATATTACTAATTTTAGAAATATTTTTAGATTTTTCTTAAAATTTCAAGGGAAATTATAAAAATTCATAAAATTGTTTAAAAATTATTGCATTAATTTTGAAAAACTTCATTGAAAACCCTATTTGCATCAAATACATTCTCAGTTATTTTTAGTACTTTTCACATCATTTTCTAAAAAATTAGTTGAAAATCTAACTCAAAAAATTAAGTTGAAATTAAAAAATTCATAAGTATTTTGAACAAGTATTTTTTTCAAATCCTATTTGAATTTACTAGCTCCTTTCTACTTCTTGAGGTATCACCTTACATTTATATCCATATTACAAAAATGATGATCAACTATTTCCAAATTCTTCTTATATTTCTTACAAATAACAAAGAAACAATAATGGGCCCTATCATGTACATGAATGATAAAGTTTATCATATGTTAGTAAAAAGTTTCATTCTATGCATCTCATGTATAATTTTCATACTTAGTGATGATATTACAACATTTATTGCTCAAATTA
Organism: Torreya grandis; assembly: GCA_037957365.1. NCBI lineage: Eukaryota > Viridiplantae > Streptophyta > Pinopsida > Cupressales > Taxaceae > Torreya > Torreya grandis. The sequence continues at coordinate 1,754,027 of JARHVA010002645.1, forward strand.
CAAGATATTTCTATATGCCTTTCACATACTCTCTATATCTCCTATGGAACAACCTTCAAATTTATTATGTTTAACATGTTAGAAATGTTATGTTACCACTCAAAGATATTTATGAATTTAGATACAAAATCATGTTCTCTACCCTTTACTCTCTATTTGTCACATGGAAAAGTGTTTAGATTCATTATGTTCAACAAACACAAAATATGTTGCATATCAAAATTTTCTATGCATTTACACATAATGTCATATTTTATATTTCTTACTTGCTATCTTGCTTATCACACACTCTTTATAAATATATATTTTCACAAATGATCACTCAAATTACATGCATTTCACTCAACTTTCATGCTTTTTATCTTAATGCATATAACTCATTAGATATTTTTGAGTATTTCCCTATCATTATTAGACTTCAACAAATGCTAGTGATTATATCTATCCCTCCTTGTTTTGAACTTGGTATATATAGCTTTTATCCTATACCTATTACCAACTTTATGCCTATATTAGATCATGCAGTCCATGTTATCACCTAGGTTTATGAAGATAGGAAGGCTGATTATACATAGGGCCATAGCTTTACTACTTAGACTAGCTCCCCTTTATATACAATTTCTATTCTTGAGCTCCTTCAATGATCAAACATTTATAAAGATGTATTGTATGCATCCTTTTGTAATACTAAAATCCCTCTTTCTTCTGAAAACGCTTATGTTGCATCCATCCTTGACATAATTCAATGGACTAAAGAGCACATCTCTTTTGAAAAAGAGGATTTACGCCCATAACACATCATTGAAAAAAATATAAATTTGTATATTTAGTTATGAATTAATGATGTGAGAGTCAAAAGAGTACTAGTGGATAATAGTTTAGGACTTAATATTTTCAACATATAATTTCTTAAACATATTAATATACAACCTCAAGATTTAGACCATTCTGATATGAACATTAGATATTTTGACAACATTCCACAAAAATTAATGGGTCAAATAACACTCAATCTTACCCTAGGGCCCAAGACATTGCCAACAATTGGCCAAGTCATGCCAAATGACCTTAATTGTAATCTATTACTTGGTTGGCCCTAGATTTATGATATGCATGCAGTCCCATCCACCATCCATTCTTGTGTAAAATTTAGTCACAAATCTTACATATACACATGCCCAATGAATAGTGATCCTTTTAAATATTTCCAAGTAGTTTAATTTCTGTACAATTATATTTTGTAATTTAATCTAGGTAGCATACCTATGCAACTAGTTACTCATAATACACCTTTAGACCACTCACACAATTAGCAAATTACAAACTCTATTGTAACACCAACACTAGATTACAAATTCACATCACCTTTTGTACTTAAATATCTTAATAAGATGGTATATTAGGGCAAAGGACTTGGCAAACATGATCAAGGAATAATCAATCCTATCAAGGCATCCACCCGAAATAATTGTCAAGGTTTAGGATACTATTTTCACCTTAATTAGGATAAATCCTATCTCACCCTTTCACAACACATAAAATTTTGTCCACTAATTACACATGTCCACAATGTAGTTACTAACACTTCCACATTATCATTGATCCACCCTGATCTTATCAACAACATGGCCTCACCTAACATGTTTAAATTACATGTGTTCTCTAATGATGAATACCTCTTACAATTACTTTGTACATATGAAGAACTCCCTTCTTGTTACCATAAAATGGATTTATAAACCACATAAATTCTCAAGCATACTTTGGAGAAAGTATAGATTATTCACCTGATATATCAGTTGACTTAGACAATACTATTCATAAAACTCCATATACACTCAATCATTCCATAGTAATTAATGAAGAAATAATAAATTTCAATTTTAGAATTGACAAAGATCCCTACATTAGCTTATTAGTTGTTTCCCTTAACAAAGAAGAGGATGTGGATATTCATCAAGCATTAACAAATATTATAGAACTCTTTGCTTAGTCATATTTAGATATGATAGGAATTGATACATATATAGTAGTCCACCATATTCTTTTATACCCTAATGCTAAACCAGTCAAACAAAAAATTTAAAAAATGCATCCTCAGGTGGCTCCCTTAGTCAAAAGTGAAATACACCACCTCTTAGATGTTGGTTTCATCTACCCAATAACACATCTTGTATGGATTTCCAATATAGTTCTTGTAGTCAAACCTAATGGATAAATTTGATGTTGTTCTGATTTATGAGATTCAAATAAAACATTCCCTAAAGATGATTTTTTTCCCAAATATCAACATGATAGTAGATTCCACTATTAGATACAAAATGTTATCATTTATGGATGGTTTTACTGGTTATAATCAAATCAAAATCACTAAAGAAGATCAAGAAAAAATATTTTATAACACCATGGGGTACATTTTGTTACATTATCATGCCTTTCATATTAAAAAATGTTGGAGCCACATATCAGCATACTATGATGCACATTTTTCATGACTTAATTCAAGACATTATCAAGCATTACATCAATGATATAATAGATAAATATAAACAAGGACAACATCATACTATTGATTTATGAAAGATATTTGTATGACGTAGACAATATAATGTTTGATTAAGCTGCAAAAAATGCATATTTGGAGTTACATTAGGCAAACTCCTAGGCTTCATAATATCTCAGTGGGGCATCAAAGTTGATCCTAATAAATTCAAAGTAGTTATCGATATGCCACCTCCTAAAAAATTAAAATAGCTCTGATCCCTCCAAAGCAAGATTCAAGTAATCTACCATTTTATAGCCCAACTTGTTGATAAAACATAGTCCTTCACCCACTTATTAGAGAAAGATACAAAATTTATTTGGGATCAATCTTGTCAAAACAAATTTGACATAATCAAGCAATATTTCCTTAATACACCAATTTTAATACCACCTATCCTAGACAAGCCTTTCTTACATTATATCTCAGCAACAAATCATGCCTTAGGTGCACTCTCAGCACAACATGATGATCTAAATATTGAATGATCAGTTTATTACATTAGTCATACATTTGTCGATTATGAAAAAAAAAAATCCACAATAGAAAAATTATGTCTCACATTAGTTTTTTCCACAAGGAAACTCTAAAATTACATGGTAAATAATGAGACTCATGTTATCACAAAAGCAAATCCTTTAAAATTCCTACTAGCCAAACCACATCTTTCTTGCTGTATCACCAAATAGGTTATGTTATTAACAAAATTTGACTTAAAATAGTCCTCTAAATTTTGATAAAGGGATAAATCATTGTAGACCATTTGGCAACAAACCCACTATAAAATACAAAACCTTTAAGGTACACATTTATAGATGATTTCACTACCTACTCTACATATTCAGATACATGGATAATGTTCTTTGATGGATCTCAATACACATCTAGTGTAGGGGAAGGTATTATCTTTATTGATCCTTCTGACCATATAATTCCCATAGCATACTGGTTAAGTTTCTCATGTACCAACAACATGGTAGAATATGAAGCACTTATCTTAGGACTATTCTCTACATAATCCCTCCAAATAAAATCTCTTTAGATCTTTAGTGATTCCCAACTTGTGGTCAACCAAGTCAACAATTTTTATCAAACATAATAAGAACACCTTATCCCATCCCATAACATGGTACAGTGTCTGTCATCCCAATTTGATTATTTTTCCATTAAAGGGATTCCCCAAAAAGACAATAGACACATAGATGTAATGGCCAACATCATGTCACTCATCCTCATTAGTATTAATGATGATCAAGGAATTTTTAAAATTAAATGATTACAATCACCATCAATATCTAATGTATATTTAATCGCTCTTTCTAATTTAACTACTACATGAATCTCTACTACCCCAAAATGGTTCACTGTCATTTACAATTTTCTCAACAAATCTATTGCTCTAGATACTTTCTCCCAAACTGAAAAACTTAAATTACAAAAATAAGAACTCCATTATGTAATCATTGGTAGAGACCTTTTTAAATTATCTTTTGATGGACATTTACTATGGTATTTAACCTCAAAAGAATCCAAAAGTGATCTCACTAAAATACATAATAGTGAGTGTGGTGGTCATTTCAGTGAAAAAGCCATGTCATACAAACTCCTCTAATAAGGGTTCTACTAGCCTACTATGGAAGATGAATGTTCAAAATATGCAAATCTATGTGATAGATGTCAATGACATAGTACCCTACAATATATACCATCATAAAAATTACAACCTATTATCTCTCCATAGTCATTCATGTTATGGGGATTTGACCTCATTGGAAAAATCAACCTTGAGTCTGCCAATAGACATAAGTTTATAATCATAGCTAGAGAATAATTTACGAAATGGGTGGGAGTAATTCCACTTCAATCTACCATAGGTGAAGACATTTGTAATTTTATTATGACTCATATTATTTCATACTTTGGCCTTCCTCTAGCCATTATTTTTGATAATAGAACATCATTTAAGAACAAAACTATCAATTTTTTTTGTACCAATTACAAAATTAAACACATGCTCTCCTCTCCATGTTACCCATAAGGAAATGGTCAAGTAGAATCCACTAACAAAACAATTAACAACATTTTGAGCAAAATAATAATAAATTTTGATGATGATTGACACAATCAACTAGTTTTCACACTATGGGCCTACTGTACCAACATTCATATGCCCATAGGGGATATCCCTTATTCACTCATTTATGGCACATAAGTAGTTCTACCATTAAAATTAGAAATTCCATCTCTTCAAGTTTCCCTTAAAGTTATTCCCACTAATGACCAATATCATGAAAATCATCTACACCAGCTCAAATAATTAGATCATACATTCATTCAAGCTATAGAACACCTTAGAATCTACCAAAAACATATCTAATGATCCTAAATAAGCAAGTACACATCAGAAAATTCAAAGTTAATGAGCTTTTTATTAAAGAGAACCTTCACAATGTTAATGTCAAAGAAGAAACCAAAGGAAAATTCAAAACAAATTGGCTAGGTCCTTACATCATTACTAAAAATCTTAGCCCTAAAGTGTATCATCTAGCCTCACTTAAAGGAAAGAACATAAAAAATCAAATCAAAATTATGCATATACACATATTCCATGTATAGTATGTTATTTCTGTGCATTTCTTCTATATAATTTATTTCTAGAATTGATTGTCACATTATCTCCTACTTGATTATACATAGTTCACGTATTTTAAAAAATACAAAAATAATATAACAATTCAAAGCAAAAAAAACATTTAAAAAATTGCAAAAACACTAACAACATTTTTTGATTATATGCATCATCCATGTTTACATTACTACTATCATGTTAGGACTTAGATTTTTTGTTTGATGCTATTGTATGTCAATTTATTTACATTACCATACTTCACTTGATCTCTTTCGGGTATGCACAGTGACATCCATCTATTTGATTGCTTCACTCTACCCATCGAGGGGGTATTTCTACTTCTACATTCGAGACACACATTAACATACATACCCACTAGGGGCATCTTCTACATGACTACACCATCTAAGTTATGTCATTTCTACACTACACACTCTGATTTATCATATTGATGCACATTCCTTACTAAACTACACAAATTACTACATTGACATTTCACTACTACCTAACACTTATGTATTTATAAACATATACCTAGTCTCATACTACATATATTTTTCGTACTTTCACATTTGATTTGATTAGTTAGATGTGTTTATATCTTAAAATTATCACTTTTGGTTTCATTCCTTGCTTAGCATAGTTTGTGTGATTGCACTTTCTAGTTCTTGCTTATTTTCTATTTGTACCTTAGGACATCTGTCAATATCCTTTTATTTTATTTATGTGTATACCTTATGATATCTACCAATGTCCTTTTTTTTAATCTTTCATATGCTTGTGTCCTTCATGTTAAATTTTTCTATTCACTTGTATGTGTATGTGTCATTTGAACATGCCATCTATGTTTTTTTTTTAGTTTGAGTGACATGTGTCCATGTCCCTTGTTTACATGGCCAGTTGGCCACCCTTTTATGCTTCTTGATTTTTTATGCTTGTTTTCTCCTCACTTTGTTCAATGCCATGATTTTAATCATGCATTTATCTTTCTTCTTGGATTCCGTGATGGACATCATGCTCAATCCCTTCATGCTTACTAACAAACTAGTAACTAACAACTAATATATAATATTACCATTCCAGTTTAGTATCATGCACATGATCTTACATTTTTATATCTATCTAGGTATACCACTATTGATCTAATAATCTATCAATTCAAATATTGATATATCTTGAAATATCTTGTCAAATATTCAATGTTATATCGTGCATCTATATAGCTAAGCACACTTGCAAGACTCCTTTTATTTTGAGGGTAGTAATGGAAAGTTCATAATTCCTAACCTAAAAAGAGGGGGAATAAAATATGTGTTTTTCATATAGATAAAACCTCTTAACAATTGAAACAATAAAATTAAAAAAACTCAATACAAAATCTAGAGGTCAAACAGGTCAAACTAGAGCAAAAAATAGTGATAATTTCAGATTAGCTGTCAGTTTTCACACCAGACAATAGTGATAGAAATGGAAAGTAGTGCCAAAAATATGGGTGTACATATTTTATCACTCCTATAAAGGCCAAAAAACCTTATTTTTTCTATAAATAGGCAAAATTTTCATTTTAGGGATAGTTTTTGCACTTTTAGATTAGTCAAATTTAGCAATTTTAGTACATTATTTTCAAAGAATCTAGATATAGGGGGGTTATCATGCATATCATGATAGTTATTGATTTAAATTCATATTATGTAGTTTAAATAGCTTCCAAATAATAATCCATGTTCCAAACATCAATGAATAGGGGTAATATGCATGGCACATTGATATTCTTTTCTTTTTGAGTTCAATTAATTTGAAGCATTCTTAGTAGTTACGTGCCTTACTCCATATGTAAGTGGTTGGAATCACATTTGAGTTAAAATTTAATACAAGTTTAGATTTTTGAGTAACAAATTTCCTAATTTGGATTTCACATAGGCATTTTGTATCAATTTTAGAGAGGCTTTCATACAAGCCTAACCTCCATCTTTCAAAATATCCAAGAGTGTCCTAATTTCCAACATCTATTCATGTTATCCATACCACATTGTTATATTTACAAAACATCCATAGGATCTATTAGCCATTTCATATGACATATATTCTATACTAGTATCACTCAATAACTTCAATTCATGGGGTAATGATGGAGCCAAAGGTATAGCTAACCTTTGTATTCTTGAGCCACCTATTCAAAGGGATTAGACAAGTAGTCCAGACATTGATTATCACATGCATGATTCATTAACTTCACATACTTAGTGATGATGGAGTCAAAGGGATAGCCTTTGCATTATTGAGCCACTTTCCATGGAATTGAGCATTCAACTCTAGTCATGATAGTACTCTTGATTCAACACACACTCAACATCATTCAACACATTCTAACATCAGAATAGGTGTTGTATTGGTTCATGTACCTAGTGAGGTGTATTCATTCCTTTCTCTTTCTCTTCCTCTTACTCAGATCTTGTACATTATTATTTTACATATAACATATCTAGTAATAACTAATCAACTTTATATTTTCATTGTTGATTCATAATTTACAGTGTGCTCTCTCTATGTACATGTAGCATCACATAGCTTTATGAGCTTCACCCTTATAGGTAAGTTTAGGTATGCTTCTTATTTTTTTATCCTAGTATTTCACTTTACTACATCACTAGAATAAAGTGGGGGGGAATGTATTCATTTAAAATACAAAACTATACAACTTTAGTATGTCTAAGACAACTAATCCATAGGTCATGTTATTAGATCACACAACCCTTCTAAGTTACTTATTTCACTGATTCCTAGTCATAAAAAGATTTTTAGACTTAGCCCTTTTAGACACAAGTAGAAATTTTAGGCCTAGATCCATCCCCCCCAAGTCTCATACCCTTTTAATAATAACACCCAAATAGGATAAGAGCACTAGAACCTAGGGTGTCCTATTTTTGGCTCTATTGTCTAAGTCATGTTTGCCTCCAATGGTCAATTATTTTGGTTCATTATATTTTTCCCTGTCAGCCTTATGTGAATTAATTTAACCTACGATCATTTTTTCCCCATAAAATACCATTCTTAGTCCATTTATAAGGCTTGGCACTCATTTTACAAAAGAGACATAAGAATACAATCTAGTACTTGAGCACTCTTCCCTGTAATTTTCACACAACTTCCAACATTATTTCAATCCTACTCAAGTCATTGCACTACTCCCTAGCCAATTGAAACACATATAATTTTGCATTCTAGTTTCATTGATCATACATAAATTGCACAAAACACTTCAATGGGAAAACTACATTAGCTTGATCTCTCTTTAGAGTATTGGTATGTAAGCAGGTTGCCCACACATAGGGTGTGAAGTGCATCTAGCATATCCTTTACACACTAACCCCTTATCTCTATTTCACATGTTTTCATTCAATTTCAAGCACAAAGAGATCCTAAGGGTTTTTAAGATTAAAATAGGCACATAATGAGCTCTACAAGGTCCCAAACCCTAAAATTTCAATGATAGGGTAACACAGACATTCCAAATAGAACCTATAAAACTTTCAATCTCAAGACAACAATGCCAAAACAAGACTACAATGCCATATAATAAGGTGTCCTATTTTTGGCACTCTTATCCAATGAAGAAATGAATTTTAGAGGCCTATTTTTGACTGTTTCTCAGTCCTACTCCTCTATTATCAAACTTTGTCTCAGTCTAGATCAGTCAAAATAAGTTAAGTTTAAATCTCTCTCATTTCCTACTATATTTAGAAAAGTCAAAAATATAATCTATTTACACAAATTAGTAGGTTAATTATTGCATATTTATTTATTTATTTACATTGCTCAACCCATTTATTATTTAGTAATATAACTCCAATATTCTAAAAATAATAAAACAAATATGTCAAATTAATCAATTATGCACACTTTAAATCCTTATTTTAATATAAAATATGAATTTTACACCTCATATAACATCTTCCACATTATTCTCCCACATATTTTGACAAATCCCAACCAAACACAACTTTCTCAACTTCTTATGAGTCATCCCCTAAGTTTTCAAGAAGTTTGATTCATTCCTATTGACTTAGCTAACCAATCCCATACTTATCTCAACAAATTGAAATTATCTTCATTCTCATGGGTGAGGAATAATTATCCACCATTTATTATTTGGATCATTCAATAAATCCAAATAATCCTCCACTATTGGATCTTCCTCTAAAGAAATATAAATAAGCTTGAAAATATTAATTTTCAAGAGAACTTAACTTATGCTAATGAAGTTCTATTTAGTTAAAAATCAAATCCAAAAGAATCAAAGAATATAAAAACTACTTTTGCCCTAAAATTTTGCTCATTCTCCTTTCCATTGGAAGAAAGAGAAACCACATTTTTGAAGATAAAATCAAGTTTACATCAAAATGGAGAAATCTTGCACATTTGAAGTATAAGTTTGTGTTTTCTATTTTCTTTGTTTATTGATCTATCTTAGGCTGAATTTATCTTAGATTAATATTATATTATTATTTGATTTATTATCATTTCTAAATTTAGTTCACACATTTTTGGCATGCTTGGTGGGACCTTCCCTTATTTTTTCATGTTTTATTCATCATATTTGCATTTAGAAATCATTTTTCATTTTGTTTTTGTTATTTGTATTTTAGTATGTGTTTAATCTTATTTTTTTGAGTGATGGTATAAGCTACATGTCATTATTGGATATTTTTTGCTCAACTATGTAGCCTACTGTATAATAGCGAATTTAGAAACATCAATAGCAAAATTGTAACTCATAATAGCAAAATCATTTTTTGACCCATTTTAATTCTCTTTTTTCATATATTCTTTATATCATTGGATTTTTATTGATCTTTTTTTTCTATCTATGTTTTCAATTGTTTGTAATTCTTTGCTTTAATAAAAAAGTGAAATTGATATACTTTTCAATGAAATTATTGTGTCTAATAGCAAAATTATCTTTCTTAGTAGAAAAATCTTTCAACTAAGTAGCAAAATCATTATGTTAGTCCTTATGTATTTTTTGTTCTATGTTTATATCTTCAAAAATCAATTTTTTTTTGTAGTAATAAAATCATCATCCTTAGCAACAAATTTGTCTTTTTATGTGGCCACATTATTTTTCATAGCAATAAAATAATTTCTATAGGATGTGAATTTGTTGTCTTGACCAAGGAATTTGGTAATATGATTGTCATTGATGTCAAAAGGGACATTATAAGCATGTCATTGATGTCAAAAAGGATATAAGTGGCACTATGGATGTCATTGATGCTTAGGGATGAATATAGTGATTTTAGGATGTGTAAGGGATCCTATCATATGTCAAAGATGATTAGAATGCTTGTGTGCATGAGTGGAATTAATTTGGTTCCTCATATTTATCATGTATATATTTTGGGTCTATGACAGGAAAATTTGAGAAGCAAGTTTATTGCCATCACCATTTCCACGTGTGGATAAGTCTAGGGTAGATAGTCATATAGTTATGATCATATTAGTCCCTAGTTGTTATGTGCCAGATTTGAAGTCATGATTTGAGTCATGGTAGAAGACATGGGGATGTAAAGTTTGATACTTAGACAAAAATCACTAAGTTTATATACATAGCCAAATTTGAAAAATGGCTAAATAGAGTTAATAAGTATATTGAAGAGGTCAACATTTTCAAACATGGAGGTGTTAGGAAAAATGATCATATGGGTTTGTTCATTTTTGTGCCTAGATTTTATGCACAGAACCTCAGATCACATGATATATCATGACAAAATAGATGTATGAGCAAAGCTATGTTGCCAAGCATTTTGACAATGTTTTCCCATAGTCAAATTTGTAGATTGTAATAAATAGTTGAGCAATCATTTTTATGATGTCATATCTTTCACATATAAAGACATTAGAAGTAGATGAATATGTGTATGGAATTCCATATGTAAGATAATATTAATTAAATAAATTCTAGGTCATGTGACTAAGCATAATAAGATTTATGAAGGTGCAAAGTTATCCTTCTTGGCATATTGAAATAATTCCAATACTTAGTCAAATCTGAACAAGGTCTTGTAAATTTGTCATTCTTTTACAAGGACCATTTATGGGAATTTTGAAAGGAAATAGATAGAAGATCTGTAATGGGTTTTTCATGAGCATCCTCGATGTATGTTTTATAGGTTCAGATGAAGAGTGATGAGCCTAGAATTGAATTATCTTTGCTCTCAAACATTATAGGGTTTCTTAGTTAAACCCTAAGGGTTTAAGTCATGGAGCTCATAGGATTTTATATTTTTATGTTGATTGGATATAGTTAGGACTTGGTAGCTTAAGTTATATCTTAAGCCCTTACCATCATTGTAAAACCAACCCATTCAACCTACGAACTACTGGCTTGAAGCAGTGATCAAGACTTTTATATTTCCTAAGTCTTAGTCTAAATATTTATCCTAGTTTGATCAATGGATAGTGCTTAGTCATATTTTGAAGATCCAATGAAGCACATGAAAGTCAATTTGTCAAAGGCACCTCTGAGTAAACATGCTAGTGATAAGTGTCACAATCACATAGCTTGCACAGTAGATTTATGAAGTGGTTTAAAGTCAAAAGGTCAATGAGAAATGTAGGATTACCAAATTTATCAATAATAGAAAATGATATAAATGTACAAAAGGCATGCACTAATTCCAAGTGTCACATTCTTAAGAGCTAAGCAGAGATAAATATTGAGCTTATCAGAATATTTGATGGTGATTGGATGATCATGAAAAAGAGATTCAATAGAGTGAGTGGAATTAGATGGGATAAAGTGCTCAAAGTTTATCAAGATAATGGTGAGTTAAAGACTGAGAAAGTTTGAGAATATTGATGGAGTGTAAACATTATAAAGGCTTAGGAAGCAGTGAAATGGGATACAAATCTTCATGTTTATGTTAAGATAGAATTAAATATCATGCTAGTTTGAATATATAACAACATGTAAAATCTCAGATCAAAAAGATCAATGGATGCATTTTAAAGTTGAATAGTTAAAGTTTAGAAGTGTACAAGGATCCATTGGAGAGCATGAGCCTATGAGAGATCAATTGAATGAACAGGTTTTAAAGTTAATCTATTTGAATAAAAACCATCATATTGTGGCACCAAACTTAAGATGAATGATTGATATTTAAATATATGATCAGTCAAATGGTTAAATGTGTAGACACCTAAAACTAGCCATCGATGACCTCCAATCAGGCTTTTGATCAATTTCCACCCAAAATGCATAATTTAGCCTAAAACAATAAAAAAAGATAAATGATGTGAAACTAACATATTAAAGTATTGATTTTGGCTAGGGTATCCCTAAATGGGGCAATACAATTTCTGGGCTAGGTAACTCTGATTAGTTTATTTTGAGTCAAAATGCCAAATTTGCACATGGGTGCTTTAGATTGCTCTTTCTTATCAAATATTTTGCATAAGACATGTGCCTTTGTTATTTGTTTTTGGTAACATCCTAAATGGTAATATGGTTCCAACACATATGACATCACCTTCTAATTCAAATCTAGTTGAATTTTGGACCAATAATAAGACATTCTAATCAATTTGAGTAATTTGTGCACAACATGCTTAATCATGCTTAAGAGATAATCAACCCAAATCAAGGAATAGTTAAGAATTATATGAAAACTTGTTTAAATACTTATTTTTATATATTAATATTTAATATATACATCATCAAGTGACCTCATTTATTTAGAGGACATCCCTAGGCCATAAATGCTATAAATATCAATATTCATGCCCTCCATGTCTCATCAATGCCTTCCATGATGCCCTTCATGCCTCTTAATTTCCCCTTTTCCAATTTCATGATGAGGATAATTAAAAACTTAATTCCAAAAATTTAATTTATCCTCAACCACACATCTCAATCTTGAGATGGATGGTTTAGGTTGATTCCAAACATTCTAAAAAATCTATAAATAGGATGCCTCACAACATCATTTCTAAGCTATTTTGGTGTAAATTTATAATGAAAAAATATCTTCAAGAATATATTTCAATTAGTGTTACCATGCAAAATTTATTCCAAGCTAAGCCAAGCCACAAGCTAAAGGTACCAAGGAGAGATGGAAGTAGCCAAGCTTCCATTGACAAGGACTTCATGAGCACACTCTAAGTAAGCCATTACAACAAGCATTTTGAAGCATCCAAGGAAGGTAAAAGAGAGTTTATTTTGCATTTTAATTGTGTGTTTTATTAATTTTTATTAACTAAGCTCTCCCTAGTGTCTATCCTTAGATATTTTATGCTAGTTATTATGTTTATTTCATTTTGTTTTCATTTTGGAACTAACACCTTACTAACCATCCTCTTTTGAGTCAAATTATTAGATCACATTATGGAATGGCTGGTGGGACTAGACACATCTCACACCTAAATAAGATCACTTTGAAACTCTAAAATATTCATTTAGGCACTTAAAACTTGTGCAAATTGATTTTCTAACTTTATTTTGCCATTTTTGTTTGCCACAATTTTACATAGTAAATGTCGTCAGTAAGACTAAAACTGGTTACATGGCTTAACTAATGTTGGTTAGCAAAAAAAACATTAGTTAAATCTTGGTTATCCAAATTAACTGATGTTAGTTGTATATAACCACTATCGATCTCTATATTTTTCTTAAAATATAGACCTGAGACCTCTTTCTCCAAAGTTTAATATTTCAAACTAAAAAGAGATTCAAAGCTAAAGGACATTCTCACATTTTTGCTATAGGAACAAGCTTGATATTTACTCAAAACATGTTTAAATCAACTTTTACATGCTTAAAAATCAATTACAAAAATTGTTTTGGTGTTTACCAAAGAATTTAGATGTTTTGGTGAATGTTTTCAAAGTTTACAACTAAGACCAATGGTCAAATAAACACCACCAAATCTTTCATTTTGGGCTTAAAATTAAAAACACTTATCAATTCTTATTTGAAATAGTTATTTAATTATATTTTGTTTAGCAAAAAGAGTAATTATGCATGTATGATCTTCCATTTGTCCCCTATAGGGAACCCTTAGAATCAAAAGTGCCATTCCTATTGCAAGTAGCCTAGACCAAGGCTTAGAAATAAAGTCATCTAAAGCACTCCCCAAAAACTCATCAAAGTTTTGGTGACCTTGAAAATGACCCTAAAGTATTTTTACTTTCATGATTTATTTATTTTTTTCTATCTTGGCTTGTGAGGGGGACTTCATCACCTCCTACAAGTTATTTAGGTAAGCTTTGACCTAGGGTTTCACCTCCCAACATTGACTTCATTTAGCTCCTTTGAATTTGAACATGGGGCATAGTGGCACTTTATACATTGCACTATACTGAGTGAATAACAAGATGTAGTGGTTGAAAAAAGGACTAGACCTTTTGACAACAATCCAAGTGATACATACCCAAAATCTATGCTTTTCTTTTGCATTGTTTGGTATGAAATTCATTGTGCAATTGATTCCCTTAGATTATTCAAAAACTTGTTAGATCTTAGACATATCCCCACTTACAATAGAAGTGTTATTGGTGCAAGGTTCACCTTAATGTCTATGTCATATTACTATCATTTGAGATAAGGGGGGTGTAAAAACTCTACTATATAATGCACATTTACTTTTGGATGAACACTTAAAATCCTCTCAAATGATGTATATTGATGGATTCCAACAATACCAAATAACATTGTCAATTTAGGATCTAAGAATGATTAATTATTTGGTTTTATCCTAGTTTAAAGTCTTGTTTGAAGTCAAAACTTGGTGTAAACAAATAATCCAAACCAAACACATAGCCCAAATTTTCCTTTGAACAAAGAGGTGTTAAGCTACCCATCTGAGATCATCCATTTTCCTTGTTCAAAAGTTCATCAAAATCTTGAGAGTCATATCATCCACTTTGGCATAGTTATGTTACCCAATTGAGTCTAGACCTTTACCAAAGATGTTTAAGTCCTTCACTTATAATCTAAATTTAGAATTTCACCTTTATAAGCTCATAGGGTTGATGTGTTAAGTGGGTTCACTATTTGCACTAAACTTGAGGGAACTTAGGTTTAATTTCCAATTTGAGTTGAAGGTCGTTTAAGACACATAATCATTGTCATCACTTGATAAATGCAAGCCACTTTGTGATAAACACTCACACTTTAAGTCTATGTATCATAATATTTTGAATCAATAAAAGTAGTGTTATGCTATCAAAATTATGGAAAAATATCTTTACCTTAGAGAGTTTTTGGAACAAATTTTTTATCACACCTTTTGGGTAATGTAGTGTCATTACGCTACCCAAAACATTCCTAATATTATTTCATATACCCTCTCACATAGAGTTCAAAACTTGTTTCTACATTTTTAGACCAATCCAAGTATACTTTTTATGGTCCTTTGTCTAAAGCATAGTTATATCTTTCACTTTTATGTAGCTTGTTTGTAAAAAATAACCAAATTTTATGCCCTTATCTATGAGAAAATAAATTGTTGCTAAAATTTCCTTTTGTTCCATACCTTATACTTAGTTGATCAATTTCATGACCAAGAATTAAATACCTAGTATTTGTTAGAAGCGTTTCAAATTGGTTAGATTAAAACATTCATCTTTTTTTAAAGTCTATCTTTTAAAACCATTTGGATAAGAGTCCTAACACATGCCTTGTTTGGGCCTAGATTTTGATTCCATATTTGTCCAAAAGACATAACAACTTTTAAATTCCTAGATTAGACTGATTTGAAACACTTTGACCTTATAATTTGGCATTTTGATTTTTGGTCCATTTACTTGATTATATTTATGTGAATAGTGAAATGTTAAATACTTGACGTTAACTTTTTTCCTCACAAATTATTGCATAAACCTTTTGATCCTTTTGAAAAATCTAGATGAAGTTAGAGGCATCATTTGTTTTATATTTTGTCCTTTCTATAGTTTGTAGAAATCTTTGACCTTTTATCATAAAGAATTGACTATGGATCTCAACATGTATTCTTAAACTCGTACTTGACTCATGTACAATTTAGGGATTAGTAATGTAGTGGCATAGGAAGAAATGGTGCAAGACCCCTATGTGGATAATATTACTTATGAGATTTATTCTTATCCCTCATATAATAATCAATCAAGGGCACAAATCCAAGATCCATTAGCTAACATTCTAGTTAACACACCACCTTATTCAGAATAGGACCAAGAAAAAACTATGTAATACTTAGATATAATACCCATAATGGATGAGCCAATTCTTCAACAGTCATGTTCTACTAATATAGCCTCCATGTATGATCCATTATTGTTTTAGCAACATTTGTTAGAGAAAAAATATGAGATTTTGGTTAGAGCCATAGAGGTAGGGGCCAAATTTCTAATAGACTTCCCTCATGAAAAGTCTAGTAAGAGTTCCCCATAATATCATTTATGATCAGCAGGCTTCTTCTAGCAATCTTATGGATCTAGTCCAAACAACGTATCAAGACCCTAGTATCTCTAATCAAGGCAAAAACATCATGGAAGATCAATTTAACTAAATGCAAATAGCATATAAAACCTACCCAAATCTAGCATGTGATTTCAATTAGATGAACATGGTGAGTAAGCCTCTTATTGACCTAGTACCTTCAATAGGAGTGTTGATAGAGTTAACTAGACAAGAGAATATGAGTTTTGACCCATTTGTATAAATTTCTTTGATAGATAGCTTGATGCACATGCCAATTATTTAAGAAGTATCTTTAGCTTCTACATAGAATAGTGACCCAAACATAGTAAACAATGTGCAAACAACATCCAATCCCAATCAAAGTGGTA
Organism: Torreya grandis; assembly: GCA_037957365.1. Classification (NCBI taxonomy): domain Eukaryota; kingdom Viridiplantae; phylum Streptophyta; class Pinopsida; order Cupressales; family Taxaceae; genus Torreya; species Torreya grandis. Next base: position 1,771,024 of record JARHVA010002645.1, read on the forward strand.
CTAACACATAAATAATTAGCCAACAACATGTGCCTATAGTTAATCTCATGAGTAGATCATCATAATAGAGAATAGGATTTTTCCCACCCCAACCTCAACCAGATACTTCTTCAAGTGTACAACTATGAGGTTAGGTAATCAAACAATGGCTAATGTCATGCCTCAATGACAAAATGTGATGAACCCTACTCCACCTCAAAAAGTAGTGAGTAGTATTCCACAATAGTAGACATAATCTAGTGTATCAATGCAATAGAGGTCAATTACATTGCTACATTAATCAAGGGTAACTAATGTTCCACCTTGAAAAGTAATGACAAACATACCATTTTCATCATAGACTAATATGCCAATTCAAAACCAAGTAATGGTTAGTCAATAACATACAAATATTGGTCAATGATAGATGTCAAATCTACATCCTATTTTCAATTCCTCATAGGGATTCATGTAATAATGAGATCCCCATGTTTCTCAAGTACCTACTAGAAAACCATTAGTTTAAAATGTGCCACAAATTTAGAGACAGGGTCTTGGTCCATAAGTTCCCACTCAACACCAAGGTTTAATTAGTTGGAAAAATGTCCCTTTTCAATCACATCAAGAACATTATAGTTATATCCCTCCATCTCAACCACAAAATACTCCAATTCAAACCTTTATCACTATCCCAAACTAAAATATCACACATCTAAATATGCAATTTCATGTACATCCTAATCCACATATGAATATTATTTGTCCATTACCCAACCAAACTAATGTATCCCAATAGGTATCTCCATCATACCCTGGTTAAAGTGTCCCACTTGTGACCTCCAAACCATCTACCCAAACCAATATTCTCCCTCAAACCATTGTCCATTCTAGTTTCTTATCACAAGAATTATAATAGATGAAGGATATAATTGCTTCTATTCAAGCAAGGAAGCATATTAAAAATTTTAAATTGGATGATGTGTTTTCATATCCATTCAACATGGAGTATTTATATATACCATTTCCTCCAAGATATGAACAACCCAAATTTGAAAAATACAAAGGGAAAGGTGACCCTAAGGCTCATTTGACTAAATTCCTTGTCACATGTCAACCAGTGGCATATAATGACAATACCTTTTGATGTTGTTTCCAAAGATATTGGCTGGACAAGCCTTGGAGTGGTTTTAAATTTGCCCAAGAAGTTAGTAACATATTTTGATTTTCATTATTATAATTTTGTGCATCACTTTTCCTATAATATCAAGCATGAGATTTCATTAGTGGACCTAACACAAGCAAAGAAAAAATATGGTGAAAGTTTTGCAAGTTATTTATAGTGATGGAGAGCCTTTGCAAGTCATTTCACCCATAGTTTACAAGATAAACAATTAGTTGTGTTTACCAAAAATTTGCATAGTGAGATAGCTTATCATTTGGAACTACAATGTACACATACATTCAAAGAGATCATTGATAAAGGTTTTTTTATCGATTGGGAACTTATCAATAAAGGAGTCATGAAGCTTAATTCAACTAATTAAAATCAAAATACCAATCAAGGAAATGGACAACATCAACATCCTATTAAAGTACAAGCATCACAATTGGCACATGCCAATAACCAAGAAAGACCAAAGCAATTCAACCGTAATAAGAATGCTATGGGAAATGGAGTAGCCAAATATCATCATGTTTGAACTATGCAAACATCATCCATATCACCTTCTCAACTTACTAATACCCAATAACCTCTCTAACTAATATCATAAGCACAATAACAAAAATTTGAACAATACCCTTTACCATTACAAACCCCTCCTCATAAGAGAATCATGCCTACACATCGTGTCTTTAGTGACATAGGAGAACCTATTGAGTCTATATTTTTCAAGCTTACTACCACTAATCTGATTAGTTGGCCTATACCAAAGCATTATCCACAAGGCATTCCTTATCTTGATTGGTATCATGAAAATGAATTCTATGACTATTATTGGGTCAACAGGTATAATTTATGAAGATGTGTCCAAATCAAACATTTAATTGAAAATATGTTGGAAAATGAGGAAATAACATTAGATAATGGTGCTTATAATTTTAATCAAAATCTTAGGACTTATCAAAACCCCTTTCACTAACATAAAAATCAACAACAACAAAATAATATATAATAACAACAATGGCCAGTGCAACAATAAAATCAACAGTATCAAAATCAAAGGCCAAACTAGTAGAATCAACAAAATCAGTATCAGAACCCATAATGATAGAAAAATAGACAAAACCAAGGTTAGAATGGTAACAACCAAGAAACCTACCATGCAATTGTACATGACTATAATAGGGTTGTAGGTCATATTGTATGGGGTAACATTAATACCATCTACATTAATCCTATACCAAGTACTAATCAGCCTAGACCATTGATAAATAATAACATTCAACCAAATTACATGGATAATCCTTCTTTGACTTGGGAGTGCATAAAAGCAAACTAGCAAACTAGGAATTCCCCTTTTGGACCTTATATCGACAACTCATTCTTTCCATGTGACCACATGTAAGTGTATTGGCAATCGAGACTTATCCTATATGGTCCCACACCATTTCCAATATTGGTTAGTAATAATGATCTAGTATTTAATCTTGATTATGTAATCACAACTCGAAGGTCAAAGATTACTATCCTAGGCCCACAACCATCTACCACTTTGCCTATCATCCAAACAACCTTTTAGCTTCATAATAAACCATTCAGTACTGATCAAGATAAGAAGTTTGATATTATGGAATAATAGTAAAAGACACTAGTACAAATTTCTATTTTAGATTAGCTCCAAATGTCAATAATCCACAAGAACATCTTGAATGATTTTTTGACCTAATCCACTATTATTAGTGACATATCCCCTGATAAGTTTCAAGCTTTGGTTGGACACTTAGCTTTAGCCCAACAAGTCACATTCAATTAAAGTGATGTCTTCCCTTGGCCCACTCCCTAATGATCCATTATACATAGAAGTTTATATAAGATAACACAAAGTGAAACATGTCCATATAGACAATGGATCCAACCTCAACATAGTGTCTCTAAAGCTCATCAAGCTTCTTGGGTACACAATGATAGATATTCAACCAAAAAAAATAACTATCAAATCCTATGATAATCAAGAAAGAGAATCACAAAGCACCATTAGTCTATTAGTTATCAGTGGGCCTTTGACCCATGATACACTTTACCATGTGCTTGATCTTGAGTTATCATACAATATGATTTTAGGCAGGCCTTGGTTACATGAGATTCATACAATCCCATCAATGTTGCACTAATGTATCAAGTTTTCCCACTCATGGATGGAAGTGAATATTCCAAGAGATTTACACCCATATGAACATTGAAAGCATCTTAAGGCCAAATTTCAAAGCTATAATTATCAATACAGTATGAATCCAAGTTCCAAGTAGGATAAAGTAAAATCTATACTTATTGATCCTTCACTAGATAATTGCATATATTCTAATACCTTGGATTCTCTTTTCCACATGCCACCTCCTGACGCTTCTAATCATTTCACCATTTCAGATAATTACCTAAGAGAGTATGTGACCCATGATACATTTCATATTTCTAATCTTCCTCAGAATATAAAAACCTTTGGGTGACCTAAAGTCACCCCACATATGCATTGGCAACAAAAAACAAAGATAAGGGAGTTATCACATGTGTACCAACATCTAGCCTAGAACCTAACCCTCTTGAAGGTGATGAATTGTGGTTATACAATGACAACGAAGCTGATTATTATAAAAGTGCAAAGTATCATATTCCTAACAGGATCATGGAGCATCACAAATATGAAGGAAGATGCCTTGGACTAAATCAACAAGGAACCATTGAGCCAATTTCCATGACTAAGTATGAAAGACCTTATGGGCTTGGATTTAAACTACTTGGGGGTAACCCCACATATTGTATTCAAAATCCACAAGTGACTAGTGATGATGATGCTGACAGTGAAGTAGAGTCTGATCATAACTTCACCTTTGATGACCTAGTTGAAAGCAACTTGTTTGATAACAATGTCATTTGTACCCTTACCCTTGCCATTCATTTTAACCCTTTGCCATTATATTATCCCCAACTAATAAATTATGACCAACAAGAATCCAATCTACCAATTGATGAGTTTTAGAATGATGAGGCATTCTTTTATTTCTTAGGCCTTAGAGATAATGTTTTGTTTAGAGATCAAAAATTAAGATTCTCAATCACATTAGATAATGTAGCCTATTTTGGAGAGCTAGTGAACACCCTTAACCAAAAATAAATAAGTAAAACATTGATGTCCCAAAGTGAAAACCTCTTTGAGTTGATTTATAACCATGGAAAAATTAAAGATAAAGGCCAATCTAGTGGTGAAAACCTATTTGAGGCACCATTAGATGAGGGTATTCATTCTTATTCAAATTTAAACTAAGAGACCACCAATGGTGAACTTGCCCATGGATCTAAGTTTAACTTTGAGAAATAACAAGTATTTGATCAAATTATTCAAGAATTTATGACTATTTTTGTCACATGGCTATATTTCCCATTAGGGGACTCAAATTCATCATTCATAAGAGAATTTGAAGAGCAAGTCCTAACAGATGACCCTGACATAATCCAACAGTTGAAGTCATTGCCTACTATCCTAGAAGATAGTTTTACCCTTCTAGTTAGAGATACAATAGAGGTAAATATTAGGACTTCATCTGACCTAAAGTGGATAAAATTAGATGCATCCCTTATTAAGGAAGAACATGACATATTTATATCTCTATTGATAGAATTTGTAGATATATTTTCATGGGCCTATTCTGACATATCAAGTTTAGACCCCGCCTTGGTTCTGTACCACCTTGTCATTAATCCTAATGCTAAACTGATAAAATAAAAGCTATGTAAGATGTATCCTTACATTTTTTTATTGGTAAACAAAGAGTTATAAAAACTCCTATAAGTAGGATGTATCTGATCTATTGACTACTCAAAATGGATATTTAATGTGGTACCTATTAGCAAAAGGCCTAAAGGGATCAAAATTTGTATTGCTTTTTTAGAGTTCAACAAATCTTTTCCTAAAGATGATTTTACCTTGCCTAATATCTACATGATTATCGACTCTAAGGTAGGTTATGAAATTCTTTCACTCATTGATGGATTTTTAGGATACAACTAGATTAGAACCATGCTAGAAGATCAACATAAAACAATGTTCACCACTCCATGGGGAACATTTTATTATCACATTATTCCATTTGGCCTTAATAATGTTGGAGCCACATATCAAAAAGTAATGAATATCATATTAAATGATATGATGCATGATATTATTGAAAACTATGTCGATGACTTATTGGGAAAATCCAAAACCAAGGTTGACCATCTAGTAGTGTTGGATAAGATATTTGAAAGTTTATGAGAGTATAAAGTTAGATTCAATCTAAAAAAAGTGTATTCAGTGTAACTTCAAGTAGATTACTTAGATTAATTGTGTCTTGTAGAGGTATTAAAGTTGATCTAGCTAAAGTCCATGCTATAACTGAGATGTCACCACCAACTAATTTAAAAAAACTCCATAGTTTGTAGGGTAAGATCCAATAAATTTTATGTTTTATCTCTTAGTTAGCAGATAAGTGCCATCTATTGACACACCTTTTTAAAAAAATATTTGCATTTTATTGGGATAATCATTGCGAAATAGATTTTCAAGAACTCAAAGACTATCTTGTTAATCCACCTATTTTATTACCTCCTATGCCAAGAAAGCCATTCTTGTTATACCTGTTAGTGACTAACCATGACCTAGGGGTACTCTTGGCTCAACATGATGACAATGGAAAGGAACATGAAATATATTACCTAAGTTATACCTTGGTTACATATGGACATAATTATGTACCTGCTAAAAAAGCTTGTCTAGCCATGCTCTTTATAGCTCACAAAATGTGCCATTACATGTTGAATAATAAAACCATGGTCATTTCAAAAGTAGATCTGCTCAAATATCTACTATCTAAAACAACTTTGAAATGTAGAATAGCTAAATGGATCATTCTTCTTAGTGAATTTTAGATAGAGTATGTCAATCAAAAAGTAATCAAAGGACAAGTTCTTGCATATCAACTTGCTAAATCACCTCTCATGGAAACACAACCACTCATGTTTCAAAATTTTGATGAATCTATCATGATCTTCATTGACACACCCCTTCAGGAATAACCCTATAAAGTATATTTTAATGGTTTATTCACTACACATGGATCAGGAGAAGGCCTATTGTTTATTACACCATGGGGGATCTAATCCATAAATCATTTAGAATCATCTTTCCTTATACAAACAACATGGCCGAGTATGAAGCACTTATTGCAAGACTTTAAAAAGTAGTGCATTGGAATATATCTCATCTCTAAGTTTATGTTGATTCTCAGTTAATCATCAATCAGGTCATAGATCATTTCTAGACCAAAGATGACAAGCTAATTCCATATAAAGCCATGGTTGACACTCTTAAATAATAAATTTCCAAAATTCAATTTGAGCACATATCAAGGGCTATTAACAGAACTATAGATGCCATGGCTACTATTGGCTCTCTGATTTGACAAATAGATAAATCTAGAGAGTATCAGTTCCTTGTTAATAATTTTTTAGCACCAACTCATGAACCTTTAATTGTTGTCATGATTTATGATATTTTGTGTCCTAATTATATTTGGTACTTATACCTTTACAATTACCTTCATGACCAATTTATACCACCTAACCTATCTCAAAAACAAACCAAAACCTTCATTCATCATTATATTCATTATACTCTACTTGGATTCACCTGTTATCATCATAGTTTTGATGTAACTCTACTTCATTATTTATCTTTGGTAGAATCTACATTAGCATTAAGATAAGTTCATGAAGGAGTGTGTAGAGCTCATTCTAGTATGTCAATCCTATCCAAAAATCTCTTATGTACTAGTTATTATTAGCCCACAATGGATGAAGATGCCAATACATATGTAAAAAGGTGTGACAAATGTCAATGACATGCTAATCTGATTCATGCCCTAGAAAAAAATCTAAAACCAATGTTGACACCATAGCCATTTTCTATATAGGGAGTTGAACTCATTGGGAAGATTAACCCCACTTCATCTGATGGTCATAAACATATCCTCACCAGCATTGAATATTTCACTAAGTGGGTTGAAGCTATACCCCTCACTGACATGATTGGAAATCAAATTTCCAAATTCATCTTTAACCATCTCATTTGCCACTACGATATCCCCTATGACATTATATCTGATAATGGAGGATCATTTAAGAATAAATATGTATACTAACTATGTACTAAATATAACATTACACAATATTTTTCTATAGCATATTACCCTCAAGGTAATGGTTAGGTTGAGGCATCCAACAAAACCATTATCAATATTCTCAAAAGGATTGTCAATGATGTCAATTATGATTGATACCTCCAGATATTCCCTACCCTTTGGGCATACCATACCAATCATCATACCCTCATAAGAGCCACTCCATACTCACTTGTTTATGGTTCTAAAGCCATCCTTCCTATTAAGGCTGAATTGCCTTCACTACGTATCTCCTTCAAGCATGTCTTGGATGATCATGACTATCAAGTAGCTCACCTAAAAGAGCTAGACCTACTTGATGATAAATACATAGCTGCACTCAATAATCTTCAAGCATATCACAACTAGCTTAAAATCCACTATAATCAATTTGCTAAGAATATAAAATTTAAACTTGGTGATCTTATTCTTAAAGAAAACCAAAAGAATACCATGGATAACAAGAAACATAAAGGGAAGTTCAAACCAAATTGGCTAGGGCTTTTCATCATTACTACAGATTATGGATTAGGAGCATATAGGCTTGCCACACTAGATGGAGATGAACTTCTTGAGTTGATGAATATTATTCATCTCAAGTTGTACTATGATTGAGTGTTAAGGTGTATTGTCTTTAAGGATCATTTTAGTTATGCCATTTTATCACTATTTTTCTTTATAAAAATACCATCCTTATTCATACTCTTCACTGTATCCACTTTCTATTTCTAACCTATCAACCCACTATATTCTAAATCCTAACCCATTTAATCTTGGTTTTTTCCCTTCAATATTAATGCATCTGATTAGTTTCATTAGTTGGTTCAAGTACTTCAAATAGAGATCATATTTTTGGATAGTGTGATAGAAGTTTTGGCAATTGTATCGTTTGTTTGTTATTATTTTCTTACCACTAGTCTTGATACTAATTATAACCACCTTTGGAAAAATTAGTACCCTTGATCTATGCCATTGTGTCTTAGTTATAACCACCTATGGGAAAACTATGGGAAACATTAAGCCTTGACATACCAAATTGCCACTTCTAATGTCATATTATTCCTTCTTACCAACTATGCCTATTTTGATTCAACTAACACTACACTAGTCAAATTCCTCCGCTTTAAGGGTATAACTATAGTGACCTGAGGTCCTACTCTTGGAATATGTATGTAGCACTCAATACTTGTTTAGGTCAGCTTAGTGACTCTTTTCCCCACCCTCTCACCATTTTGTGAGCAAATTTAGTTTAAACACTCTATCCATTTTGCAATTTTGAACCAATTAGTGTCTCATCATTCTTGATCAAGTTGAGACATTCCAAAACACTTCTAAAAACATTTAAAAAATAATTAAAAATAAATAAAAACATTTACCACTTCTTTGCCTTAAGGATTCTAGGAACCCTTATTGAGTTACAATCAAATCACTTATCACTTAGTTTCCCCATCCTTTTTGGTCTTTTCTCTCACACACTTCCCATTTTACAAGACCATTCATATTCTTCTATCACATCCATTCTATTTATTTTATTTAGTTATCACATTCTTCCCCTTCCTTGGGATAACTACATTTAGCCTGATGTTTTTTATTGGATATTCCATCCATAGAACTATGTAGGCAACATCCACTTGCCTAGTGCATATGGAGAAAGCTTGACCACCCCCTCCCTTTTCTTTTATTCCCCCATTTTGTTTGTTTGTTAAGTTTTTACCTATTTTCTAGGGGCAATGTTTGTAAGGTTTCTATTGCATTATTTGTTTGTTTATTTCTACTTATTTTATTTTGTTTATCTATCTTTTTGTTTGCTTTCAGCACTGTTACCTTGATTTAGTTTATGTAAGTTCATTGGGTGATTCCTTTCCCACACTTAAACTTTAATCCATCCCTATTCATATGTTTACATTATCATCATGGTTTCTATCATTGGTACATTGTTTTATATTGAGTATTAGATTATGGGAGTCAGTCCTTATGCATATTTCAACCAAGTTCTCATGATGTTATACCATAATTCCTATCGACATGTGATACAACAAACCTTAGCTTCAAGAATTCTATTCAATAATGGTAGCATCTATTCAACACTGACATCTTGATTCCATCCTAATCATATCCCAAATAGAGTAATTAAACATGAAATAATTTCAACCTTTATTAGTTTGAATGTGCATCTCCCTATTAGTAGGTTGTTCCAATTCAACATTACCCTCTGTGTTAAGTTATCATCATCCTTGGCCAAGTTTATCATGTTTTCCATAATTAGAGTCCAATGATTATAACCACCTATGGGCAAATAATTTCACACCATTCTACCTACATTTCTCAATGATTATAACCACATTTAGAAAAATTATTGTGTTGTCACCACTTTACTTTTTCTACCTATACAGGGGCATGCTATTCTTTTTTTTGTCTATCCTAATTGGGGTAGCTCCATATTCTCAATTATTATAACCACCTTTGGGCAATTCATTGTGTTATCATACCACATTACCACTATTGGGGTACAATGTTTATAACTACCTTTGGGCAAACCATTATGCACCATCCCACCTACATTCTCAATGATTTTGATTAATTTTTCAATATAATTATGTTTTCACCCCATCATATTTCCTTTCTTTGGTCCCCTCATTTTTCTTCTTTCTTTTTGAGGGACCATTTGCCAACCTACTTGTGACAACCATTCCCTCAAAGGGGCATCATATAATTAGTTTATCATCATTATAGTTGTAGGCATACATGACCTTTTATTTATTTGAGAAGACATTACTATGATTATAGATTATAATGCCTTTTCAAATAGGGGCACAATGTAGACATGTAAAACTAGCCACTGATAACCTCTAATCAAGGTTTTGACCAATTTCCACCCAAAATACACTATTTGGCCTAAAAACACTAAAACACGCTAAATGATGTGAAAATGACATTAAAGTGTTGATTTTGGCTAGGATATCCATAGATGGGGAAATAGAATTTATGGGCTATCTAACTTTTATCAGTTCATTTTGAATCAAAATTCCACATTTGCACTTGGGTGCTCTGGATTGCTCTTTCCTATCAAATATTTTACATAAGATAGGTGCCTTTATTATTTGTTGTTGGTAACATCTTAAATGGGAATATAGTTCTAATACATCTGACATCACATTCCAATTCTAATCTAGTTGAATTTTGGACCAATAATAAGACATTCTGATTAATTTGAGTAATTTTTGCATAAAGTGATTAATCATGCTTAAGAGATAATTAACCCGAATCAAGGCATAATTAAGAATTCCATGGAAACTTGTTGAAGTACTTATTTTTAGAAATGAATATTGAATATCTAAATCATCAAGTGACCTCATTTCTTGGGAAGACATCCTTAGGCCATAAATTCCATAAACATCAAGATTCATGCCTTCCATGCCTCATCAATGTCTTCCATGATGCCCTCCATGCCTCTTAATTGCCCATTTTTCCAATGTCATGATGAGGATACTTACAAACTTAATTCCAAAAATTGAAATAATCATCAACCACACATCTCAATCTTTTGATGGACAGTTTAGGTTGATTCTATACATTTTTAAAAATCTATAAATAGAAGGCCTCACAACATCATTTCTAAGATATTTTGGTGCAAAGTTGTAATGCAAAAACATCTTCAAGAAGTCATTTCAATTAGTTTACCACAGAAAATTGATTCCAATCCAAGCTAAGCCATAGGCCAAAGGTGCCAAGGAGAGATGGAGGTAGCCAAGCTTCCATTGCCAAGGAGTTCATGAGCACAAGCTAAACAAGCCACTACAATAAGCATTTTGGAGCATCCAAGGAAGGTAAAAGAGTGTTTATTTTGAATTTTAGTTTTGTGTTTTATTCATGTTTTTCAACTAAGCTCTCCCTAGTGTCTATGCCTAGAGGTGTTATTCTAACATAGTAACTAGAATAACACCTCTAGGCATAGGTAAGTCATAAATCATGACATATACAATGAATTTGATTTATGTAATCGATCAAATCTGTATAAATCTACATGCACATCAAAACTAGAGTCCAACAACTACTATAAATAATAATGAGATTGAGAATGATGATGGCGGTGCATGAGTTCTAGATGTGATAAACTTATAGTTCAAGAGATAATGAACTGAGTCCAAAATAGAGTGTGATGTTAAAAAAGTGTGAACATAATAAATATATGGAATCCTAGATCAATTTGTTATATATATATATATATATATATATATATATATATATATATATATATATATATATATATATATCTGTCTCTATATTTCTCTATTTGACACAATTCAATAATACTAGCAAGAATTTATTATATTCTAAATGACATATATATATGTGTGTGTGTGTGTGTGTGTGTGTGTGTGTGTGTGTGTGTGTGTGTGTGTGTGTGTGTGTGTGTGTGATTTAGAATATAATAAATTCTTGCTAGTATTATTGAATTGTGTCAAATAGAGAAATATAGAGACAGATCCAGAGGGGAAGAGAAGAGAAGAAAAGGAAAGATAAGAGAGATGAAGTGTAGAGTATGAATAGTTATAGATCATACCTATAATATAGAATATAATATTGGATTATTTTATGAATTAACATTATAAATTGGAGTTATAGCTCCATAGTATATCTGATTGGTTGGTGCCATTAGACAAGCTGATTTAGTGCTCAAATTAGGAAGTAAGTGTTTACTTAGAGTAGGTACTCTTAAATTAGGGGATTGGTGTCTCCTTAGGGTTAGTGCACTTAAACATTTAACTAGTGATGTTCCTTATTTTGAGGCTAGATTAGAAGGGTATATTTTAGAAGCTATTCTTATGGTGGTCTATCTCATATTGGGTTTTTCATGATATATCTTGTGTTGTGTCCATTTGTGTGTTTTTGATCTCTACATATAGTTTTAATTTGCATTAAAAGGTTTTGAAAGGGACTAAGTTAATCAATATACTAATTCACCCCCCTCTCAAAATCTAGTTATGTTCTAACAATTGGTATCAGAGATTAGGTTCCTTAGAAGAAGCTTAATAAGCTCAAGTAGATCTTGGAATAGTGAACACAAAAATTACTAGTCAAGAAGGATCTTCATAAAATAAATCAGCTCTTGTTGATGGATAAAACTATGCATTTTGGAACATAAGAATGGAGGCATATTTATCTTCATTTGGGTTTTATGTATGGATGTTTGAGGTAAATGGATATATATCCCCTACTATAACTCCTATTGATTAGGTTACCAAGAAAGCATATGATATCAATGATAAGTCAAATAATGCTATATTTTTTGGATTTTTTAATTTAAAGGTGATGACAAGTTAAAACAAACCAAGCTATAAACATTTATAGGAAATTTTGAGAACATTAAAATGAATGAAGAAGATAAACTTGCATACTACCTCCTCAAAGTAGATGAAATAGTCAATGCAATCAGAGGCCTTAGAGAAGATATGAAGGAATCAATTATTATTAAAAAGGTCCTAAGATCTTTTCCATCCAGGTATAACTCTAAAATTTCTACAATAGAGGAAGCAAGAGATCTAGATAAACTCAGTATTCATGATTTGTATAGAGCATTCACTACATATGAGATGAGAATAGGAGAAGTAGAAACCTTCAAGAGAGAATTTATATTCAAAGCATCTGAACCAGTAAAGGAAGTACCTACATCTGGATCTAAAGAGACTAATAAAGAAGAATCCAACTTTGTCAAAATATTAAAGAGAGGGTCTGATAAGTATAGAGGTAAGTTACCTTTTAAATGCTTTAAATGTGGTAAAGTGGGACATTTTGATGTTAAATTCCCTTATAAAAATAATGATAACATTGATCAAAACCTAACTATCCTAATAATAATAGCTTCTTTAAAAAAAGAAAGGTCTATATATAAAAGAAGGTAGTGGTTCAATGGATGAAAGTGATAGTTCTGATGATGATCATGACTATGCCTTTATGGCTAAGGAAAATGAAGTCATATTAATAACAATAGGATCAACCTCTATGGATAAGGAATAATTTGAAAACATGAATGAAGAAGGAGAAGTGGATTTAGAGTGTGAAATAATATGTGCTTTAGATAAAATTGACAAACACAAAAAAGAGAGCTCAAAATAGAAGAAGCTTGGATAAAAGGAAATTGAGAAAATATCCAAAAGTCTTGAGAAATATGATCAAATTATATAAATCATAAATATATAAGTTTAAGAGGCTAAAATAATAGAACATGTAGTCAAATTTTAACTACAATCTAAATCTGATGAGTACATGAAGTTAGAAGCAAAGATAGTGGCTTTGAGAAAAGAGCTTTAGAAAGCTAAAGGATAACTAGATAAAAGTTTGAAGTTGATAGGAGGATTAGACATTCTTGATGAATTGAATAAATCTTTAATCCTTCAAAAGAGATATCAAGTCTTGGTTATGAAAAAGGAAAATGTTCTACAAAAAGTACATATGCTAATCTATATGATAACTTTAAAGTAGGAGAATCAAGAGAAAAGAAAGAGAAAAATTATAATGACACAAAGATATAATCAAACACAACTAATGTGAAGAACGTTAAAGGATAAAATAAGAAGACAAACGTAGATAATGTAGATGGATACACAAAAGTTAGAGACTTAAAGATCTAGAGTTTAGAAGAGATCCTCATACTATACAAAGAAATTCTATGACTAAGTATTCATCATCTTTCTATGGTTATTGTTATACCAGTAATTAGTTTGGTCAGAGAGATATTGATTTTAGAGTTGTACCTAAAAGGATAACAATTTTTTAAGTATAAATTCATTTACTCCCTTGTTAGATAAAAATGTAATATGCTATAATTTCAATAATTTTGGTCACATATCTAAATAATGTAGAACAAACTTTATAAGACCAATAAAATAAATTAAAAAGAAAGGCATGCCTCTCAATGTGAACAAAGGTTCAAAAATCTATAAAAAGGAGAAAAAAGAATCCATAAAAGAAACCTAAGGATGTGTGGAGAGTAAAAAATCAATCTATGATTGCTCGAATTGCACTTCATGCTAAGGAGCAAAATTTGTAGGTAATAGATAGTGGTTGATCAAAACATATGACTGGTGATAAGATAAAATTAATCAAGTTGAGAAAGTGTAAGGAAGGATATGTTAGATTTAGAGACAAAATTTTAGTAAAGATCAGAAGTAGAGAAACCTTGAACATAGATGGAAAACTACCTACACATGATGTCCTTTATGTTGAAGGATTGAAGCATAATCCACTAAGTGTCAGCCAAATGTGTGATAATGAATATAAGGTCACATTTAATGTATAAGGATAAAAGTTAAATATATATGGAAGATTAGTTATAGAAAGGAAAAGAAATGAAATTAATATCTATAATTTTGTTGTAGTGAATGGTAAGAGCTGCCTAATAGGAAATATTGAAGAGTGTTAGTTATGGCATAAAATAATGGGTCCTGTTAACTTTGATAACCTAGTCAAAATAAGCACAAATAAGTGTGCCAAATACATGTCCAATATAACCAAAATTTTAGATAATACTTTCAAGGAATGTAAACTAGGAAAGAAGACAAGGGTCAAATTTCAAACAAAGGAGTATACAAGTACAAATCCTCTAGAATTATTTCCTACTGATCTTTGTGGTCATACCAAGACAAAAAGATCTAAAGGATAAAATTACTTAATGTTATTTGCATATGACTACTCAATAATGACATGGGTAACCTTTTTGAAGGATAAGCCACAGGCATTTGAAAGATTCAATATCTTTTGGTCCTATGTGGAGAATAAGATTGGACAAAAAATCAAATGCTTAAGATCTGGTAAAGGTGGAGAATTCACCTCAAATGAGTTCATTGAGTATTATGAGAAGCATGGGATCAAAATGCATTAATCTATAACAAGGACTCCATATTATAATGGAGTTGTTGAGAGAAAGAATAAGATATTCAAGGAGATGGATATAATAATGCTAAAAGAGGCCAAGTTACCTAATAGATACTGGTGAAAAATAGTCCAAATAGAAATATATGTCTTGGACAAAGGTCAAATAATGGTAAACAGTGAAAAAAATCCCTATGAGTTATGGTATGGAAAGCCTTCCTATGTTAAGTACTTCAGAGTGTTTGGAAGCAAATTCTATATTAGGAGAAATAAGGATAAATTGGGAAGCTTTAAACCAAGATGTGATGAAGGAATATTTATTGGTTATTACACTCAAAGCAAAGCCTACATATGTTACAATAAAAGGGTACACAATATTGTAGAGAGAATTAATGTAAAAGTTGAATAATTCTTAAAACATGTTCAACCTAATAAATAAATCTATATTGAAGAATTAGAGTATGAGAGGAAGAATCTAATGAAGAGTATGAGGAAGAAAATGAAAAGTCACCCCCAAAATTTGTTTAAAAGGATCACCCTGTAGAGAAAATAATTGGTAGTAAGAATGAAGGAGTTTAGACAAGGAGAAGAGATTCAATGAACAAGGAGTAAGTTTTGATCTAATGTCTAAAATTCAGCTTGAGATCTATGTTGAAGCTAACAAGGGTGAGAATTGAATAAAATCCATGGAAGAAGAACTAGGCCAAATTTAAAATAACAAAATTTGAAAATTA
Source organism: Torreya grandis (assembly GCA_037957365.1). Lineage (NCBI taxonomy): Eukaryota > Viridiplantae > Streptophyta > Pinopsida > Cupressales > Taxaceae > Torreya > Torreya grandis. The sequence goes on from JARHVA010002645.1 coordinate 1,787,019, forward strand.
GTTCTAAGACCTTCAAATAAGAATGTGATAGGTATAAAATGGGTCTATGGAAATAATCTACATGAGGATGTAGGTGTCATAATAAATAAGGAAAGATTGGTGTGTAAAGGATATGCTCAAGTTGAAGGCATATATTTTGAGGAAAGATTTGCTCCAGTTTCTAGATTGGAAGACATAAGAAGGTTTTCAACATTTTATATTTACAAGAAATTCAAATTCTATCAAATGGATGTTAAATCAACTTTCTTGAATGGGAACCTATAAGAAGAAGTTTACATAGAACAACTTGAAGGTTTTTAGTTGTCAAAGGAAGAAGATTATGTATGCAAACTAAAGAATGTTTTGTATGGTCTAAAACAAGCACTTAGAGCATGGTATTCAAGATTGGATTAGTATGTGAAAAAATAAGGGTTCAAAAAAGGATGTGAAAACAATAATCTATACTTCAAATCAAAAGGTGAGCATATGTTGATTATTTTTGTTTATGTAGATGGCATCATATTTGGTGGTATAAATAACAAAATGTAAAAAGAATTTTCTACACAAATGCAATGTGAGTTTGAGATGTCTATTCCTGGAGAACTTTATATCTTCCTTTGTCAACAAATAGCACAAACTAATAAAGGGATATTCATATCCCAAACTAACTATGCAAATGAAATTCTCAATAAATTTGTAATGGAATATAGAAAAGTAGTTAGTACTCCCATGATAAATGGACGCAATTTTACTAAAGAGGATGATTCCTTTGATGCAAATAAAATAATGTACAGATCAATGATAGGTAGATTTCTATACCTAACTATATCAAAACCTGATATCATGCAAGTAGTATACATGGTTATAAGATATCTAGATTATCCTAAATATTCACATGTCAATGTAGTGAAAAGGATCTTTAGATACATCAAGAGCACATTTGACTATGGCCTATGGTATCTTAAAAGTGAATATTTCACCTTGATAGCATATACAAATGATGATTAGGTAGGAAGTGTGGATTAAAAAATAAGCACTAGTGGTGGTGAATTTTTCCTTTGAAATATAATTATTTCATGGTTGAGCAAAAAACAAGAGTCAATTACTCTTTCTACAATAGAAGTAGACTATGTGGTAGTAGTGGCATGTTGCATTCAAGTCTTATGGATGAATAAATCACTCAAAGACATCAAGGTAGAGTACAAGTCACATATCTCTATTATTTGTGATCATTCAAGTGCTATTAATATATCAAATAATCCAATGATGCATTCTAAAACCAATCACATATCAATCAAGTATCACTTCTTAAGAGAGAGGGTTGCAAATCAAGAGGTCACAATGGAGTATATGCCAACTCAAGATAAAATTGTAGACATATTCACCAAACCTCTTCCCAAGGAATAATTTGAGTATCTAAGATAGAATTTGGGAGTGGTGGATCCTATATCACATCACTAGATACTAGTGATAGAGCATAAGTCTAGGGGGAGAATCATAAAATCTTTATTAATCCTTGAAAGAAGAAGAGAAAAGTCAACTTAGGTATGCATACTTTTACAAATTTCTAATGAGTTGATGGTTGCATATTATTTAACAAACTCATTTATCTAATAAATGGTGATAAAAATTTAGAAAAACACTCAAAAACATTCCCTTCATCATTGATGTCAAAGGGGGAGAAAAATGCAAATGTTAAAGAAGAAGCACATCAAGTGTCCAAGTTAAGTATTAAGAAAATGTGCCATTGCCTAAGGGGGAGCAAGTTTGGTATGAATAGATATAGTTCATACTCATTAGAAGCCAATGCAAGTAATGCTAGAGAAGGATCATAATATTATAATATTAGAGCATATAAATTACCATCAATGACAAAGGAGGAGATTGTATGTAATATGATTATCATTTATGTCAAAAGAGACATTATGAGAATTTCATTGATGTCAAAAGGGAGATCATTGGCATTATGGATGTCCTTAATGCTTAGGTATTAATATGGTGATTTGAGGATAGGAAATGGATACTATTAGAGGTCAAGGATGATTGGAATGCTTGTGTTCATGAGTGGAATTCATCTGGTTCTTCATATTGATCACCTAGACATTTTGGGTCAGTGATAGGAAAATATGAGAATGTAGTTTGCTGACATCACCATTACCATGTGTGGATGAGTTTGGGGGAGATGGTCATATGGGTGTGATCACATTATTCCATATATTTTTGCACCAAATTTAAATTCATGTGATGAATCATGATAGAACATATGGAGATGCAAAGTTGGCTACTCAAACAAAAATCACTAGGTTTCTATACTTTGCCAAATTTGTAAAAGGGATAAATAGAGCCAAGTAAGCATATTGATAAGGTTAACATTTGCACACATGGAGATGTTAGGATGAAATAATTATATGGGTTTGTTCATTTTTATTTCAAAATTATATGTGTTGAATCTCAGGCCACATGATGTAGGATGACAAAAGAGATGCATGAGCAAATTTGGGCTCCCAAACATTTTGATAATGTTTTCCCATAGTCAAATTTATAGATTGCAAGAATTAGTTGAGCATGCATTTTTATGATGTCATATATTGCATGTATGAATAATTTAGGACTAGATGAATATATGGAGAGAATTCCTAATGTAAGAGGATCTTATGTGCTAAATTGTAGGTCATGTGACTAAGAATAACAAGAGTTATGTAGGTGCAAAGTTAGCTTTCTAGGCATATTAAAATGGTCCTCATACTTAGTCAAATTTTCACAAGGTCCTATAAAGTTTTCATGATTTTACAAAGACCATTTATGTTCATTTTAAAAGAAAATAGATAGAAGATCTATTATGGGTTTTTCATGAGCATCCTAGATATATGGTTCATAGGTTCAGATGAAGAGTGATGAGCCCAAAATTGAATTATCTTTGCTCTCAGACATTATAAGGTTTATGTCATGTCATTCACATGATCTTATATTTTGATGTTGAATAAATATAGTTGTAACCTAATAGCTTAAGTTATATATTAAGCCCTTTTCATCATTGAAAAATCATCCCCTTCGACCTAGCAATTGCCGACTCAAAGTAATGATCAAGACTTAATATTTCCTAAGTCTTAAACTTAATATTTGTCTTATCTTGATCAATGGCTAGCACTTATTTATACTCTAAATACCAAATGAAACATATGAAATTAAATTTATCAAAGACACCTCCGATTAAATGTGCTAGTTATAAGTGTCATAATAATGGAGCCTACACAATAAATCTATGAAGTATTTTAAAGTCAAAAGGTCAATGAGAAATGCAAGATTGCCAAGTGTCTCAATAATGTGAAATGATAGTAATTTATAGAAGGCACACACTAATGCCAAGTGTCACATTCTCAAGAGTTAAGAAGAGATAAATATTGAACTTATCATAATATTTAAAGGTAAGTAGATGATCATGCAAAGGAGATCCAATAGAACGAGTTGACTCAGATGAGATAAAGTGCTCAAGGTTTATCAACATAGTGGCAAGTTAAAGATTGAAAAATTTTGAGAAGATAAATAGAGTGTAATAATTACAAAGATAAAGGAAGTAAAGAGTTCAAAATTTAACATCAAGATATAAGTGAAGATCATTCTAGTTTAAAGATCACACTAGTTTGAAGATATAAAGACATGAAAAATATTGGATCATAAAGATCAACATACATGTTTTAAAGTTGAACATTTAAAGTTTAGAAGTATAAAAGGATCCAACAAAGAGAATGATCCTATCAGATATCAATTGAATAGATTCATTTTAAAGTTGATTTGTTAGAATAAATACCATTAGATCATGGCACCAAACTTAAGATCAATGATTGATATTTAAATATATGATCACTCTAATGGTCAAATGTAGGAACATGTAAGAACATCCAGGTAAATCATAAATCAAGACATAGACAATGAATTTAATTATTGTAATTGATCAAATATATGTAAATGTGTATGTGAATCAAAACTAGAGACCAAAAAATACCATAAATAGTAATGAGACCAAGAATCATGATGGTGGTGCACGAATTCTAGATGTGGGAAACTTACAGTTCTAGAGATAATGAACTAAGTCCAAAATAGAGTGTGATGTGTTCGTAAACAAGTGTGAACACAATGAAGATATGGAACCCTAGATTAATTGATTATATATGTCATCTACAACATAATAAATTCTTGATGTTATTATTGAATTATGTTGAATAGATAAATATAGAGACAGTACCAAAGGGACAAAGAAGAGAAGAAAAGGAAAGAGAAGAGAGATGAAGTGCAAAGCATGAATACTTTCATTTTAGACCTATAATAGAGAATAGAGGATTGGATTATTTTATAAATCAACATTATAAATTAGAGTTGTAGATATATAGTAGATCTAATTGGTTGGTGCCATCAGATAAGCTAAGTTGGTTCTCAGATTAGGAAGTGGGTGCTTCCTTAGAGTAGGTGCTCTTAAATCAAGGGATTGGTGTCTCGTTAGGGTTGGTACCCTTAAATGTTATAACCACTGAGGTTCCTTATTGTGATTTTGGATTACAATGGTAGGTTATAGTAGATATTTTTATGGTGGTTTTTCCTATATTGGGTTTTCCATGGTATATCTTATGTTATGTCTATTTGTGTGTTTGTGATCTCTACATATAGTTTTAATCTATATTAAAAGTTTTGAAAGGGACTAAGCTAATCAATATATTGATTCAACCTCCCATCTCAATATATATTTGTGTTTCAATATGGAATTCATATTTATGGACTATGAAATCTTCATACAAGGTAGTGAAATCATTTTATAAGCATATATATATATATATATATATATATATATTTATTTCTATATTTTGTCTTTTTCTTATGCTTGATTTATTACAATTTCACTTTTTCTATCTTTCTGCATAATTGTGAATTTATCATAGAAAATTAGTTTTTATTTGTTTTTGTGGTCTTATTTTGTCCAATTGTACATTGCCTTCGTCTAAGCCTAATTAAGCATTCTAACCATTTAATTAAAGAATGATTATCAAGGATAAATAATAAAAAGGCTAAATAAAAACTAATTAATTTTACTAATGTAATTAATTTTGTTTTAAAATTTTTTAGTAATTTTATCACATTTCATTTCAAAATATTGTTTATAATTATATAAATTATGTATGTTATTCCCTAGGTGTCACAATGGTAATGATACTTGGAAATCATAAACATTTCCATAATTTTCTATGTTATCCAAGTAGTGCCTACATATGCTCTTTCCTTGGCATCACATTGGTGATGATACTCAAAAATTAGAAATGGATACTTAACTTTTAGGGGCTATACTAACCATGTATTTCACCACTATGTAGTAAGACAACCTCATTTACTGATGGGGTATATAAATCAAGATCCAGTTATTTCAATTACCTAAGTGGTTGTGTGTTTTAAGTACATCGTGATGTGAGGGGATTTCATGCTCCAATACCTAATGTTTCAACTTACTAAAAATATGATATCTTTAATTATCAACATACTAAGACCCCTACATATATTTTGGGCACTTTGGGACAAGACCCAATAGTGTGCATTTGATTTATCTATTTCTTCCATTATTTTTACTCCCTAGATAATTTTGTTAAACCTTAAGCCCAAGATAACATATTTTTTCATTCAAATTTGGTGCATTAGTTAGTTCATAGTATCAAGAATCTACCTTTCACACACCCTCAAAACTAGACTTAGTGGGCCATGGAAATGTAAGGATCCTCCATGGTTAGTACCTTAAAATATTAGGATGTAATTGAGATTACGAATGATTCAATGACATTGAAAGGCCCAATAGTTATTTGTGACCTTCATCCTAGTTTTTCACCTTTTATGTGCAATTTCTTGACTATTTAGAATATATATATATTTTTATTTCCTTGTGTTTGATACATGTCCTTATTTGTAAACAAAATAATTTAGTTGATAATCAAAATTTTAGTAACTTTGGTATTTTATTTTAGTTTTGAGTCTTTTGATGTTGAGTCAAGTCATTCCTTAGTAGCATCATCCATTGTAAGAATAATGACTATGTAGAATAATAAATTGATCAATTCAGTCACAAATACAAATCCAAATAATCCATGTTATAAAATGGGGTTCTATTCAATTAATTTTGATTCAAACACATATTTAAATCAATGTCAAATCAACCACCAAACAAATCCAAATATGAGTTTGAATATGTATTCATCCATAAACATCAATCAATCAAATACAAAATTGAATAGTTATTCAAGTATACCAACCAACAAATTCAACCTAAACATCAATCAATCAATTGTAAACATGAATGATTATTCATGCTTACCATATAACAATATCAAAATTTTACTTCAAGGACAACATCAAATCAATTTTTAGGCTATGATAGCCAAATTTATCTTAATTATTTTACAATTTATACACCATCCATATATCAAATGCCACCAATATTAAATTAAAATACATCTATAGATCCATTTGGTTCCAATCTTAACACCAATATAAACCAAACTTTTGGTTCATCTTCATCACCTCTTTTCGATATTTATATGAATAAAAACACATTCACAAACCAAAACCCAATTCAATAAAAAAAAAATATGTTCCATATAAATTAATCTTTCAAGTCCTATACCCAACCTAACCAAAATTTTCACATTCATTAAAAGCAACCATTTTATTATACATCCAACATATTGACAAAATTTTAACCGAAGTCAAATTTATCACCCCCTATGTAAATTCAAACTTTCCATGGTCTTGTTATGTGTTCATGTCATACTTATATAGTCCTTAGAGTCTTCATCTTACCTTGTTAGCATGTTTTAAGGTTAGTTTTGAGTAATTAAGGTAAAGTCATATTGTGGTCATATAGTGGTATATTGATGTCATTGAGAGATAAAACATGGTAAAGATATGTCATTGATTATTAGAGGTTAATTAATGTCATTTCATGTGTAAAACATCTTTTCACCATGTTTCATGAAGTTTTCAAAGGTTTGAAACTCATTTTCTAACTTACAGGTGTTGAAAATGCATATAAATATGACTTTTGGATAAAAATTTTATGTCACAAATCCCCCTAAGTGAAAAATTTGTACAATACCCTTTAAAAAGAGCTTAGATCTATTACACAATTTCCACACCTATCAACTTGTCAGATAAAGTTAGTTTTCTTGGAGTTCAACACCACTTTGAAGAGTAAGAGGAAGTTATGTGGACATGTCAAAGTCAAGGGAAAGTAAAAATGTTGAATAGGTTTCATTTCATATCCTACAAGTTATAACAAATCTTGGAAGGAAGTTTCAAGCCAAATATTTTCATAAATCTTCATATCTCTCCTAGCAACTCCTTCACATGCTCACATAAGTAAAAATGGTTTGAATGGTACAAGAATGAGAGAGAAGGTGGAAGCATGAAAATTTGGGAATTTATTTTATTTTTGTTAGATTCAAAATTTGAGAATTGGTTCTTATATTCATATCTTATCTTTATGAAAAAATTGCTAAGAAGTTAAGGGTCTAAAATCTGGTAGTCAACCTTAATAGGGGTATTTATTGAGATTTTTAGAATAAATTATGAAATATTATATAAATTAAATTAGTTTGAATAATTTATAATATGTTTATAGATTCCTAAAAATAATGCATCTATATTATTGACATGTGTGTATGTCCTTTAAGCATGAAAATGGCTCTTTTACACTATCTACAAATAACTATCGTTTTCTATGTTTCTATGGTTATCCAGGTGGTCTGATATACTTAAATGGTTATTAATGGTCATATAATACCCTTTAAATCCATTCATAATCTCTTGATCCTCCTCACATTCCATACAAGTTTCAATAATGGTCACTTTTCCATTCACTTCTGTAGACTATGTGTTTCCTAGGTTTGCATAATAGAGGTGATTAGAATGTTTTGAGTATGTGTTTTAGAGAAAATTGAGGTTGAATTTTTATGTTTTATATGGTTATAAATTTGGAGTCATTGATATTGAATATCAAAATTCATACTTGCATCTTTCAAACATTCCAAACATATAAGATTCATGATAGTCACCTATAAGACTATAGGTGGAAGTGAAAGTAACAAATATTGAAAGTTTCTTTGAAGATGTCATGAATTTTGTGATACAATGATATTATATATTGATGATGGTTTATTCATTGTAAGAAACCAATGACCTAGCTAAAGATAGGCCTAACTCAAACACTCATAGATATATTTTCCTTAAACAATCACTTGTAGATTGTGTGTGTGTAAACATTGGATACATAAGTTGATGTGATTTGAACAATGAAAGGTGATGTAGTCTTAAGTTTTAATAAAATTAGGGGGGTTTGATAAATAAGTAAACATTAAACAAGGATCCTTGAACATAGTTAGGCCTTAAACACAATCCAAATCCTTGAATGTTCACCTACAATGTGTCAGTTGTTGATTTGACCTTGAAACAAGAGGTGTTTGTGATGTTGGGAGTCTTCAAGATAGTTGAATGTCTTAAAAAACTATTCACAATTGAATATTAGTTAATGAAATTATTTTAATATTGGTATAAAGACCTAAGAAGCCCATATGTAATCAAAGTTGTCAGATAACTACTTATAGCCACATACATGGAAGTGGTCCCAAGATAATGGTAATGCTAGTAGAGCATACAAATTCAAGGTGTTGAAGAAGCTTTAAAATATGCCAGGATCTTGAGGAAAATTTCATGTTTTAATAAATACCTCTTCAAACACCTAAGTTGATAGACCCTTTAAAAATACACATGTATAATTAGGCAGTCACCTGTAGGTTCATTTAGGAGCTAAGAACTATTTATAAACCTTAGAATAGTGATATATTTTAAGATTGAAAGGGTAGATAATATCTTTAATTCCTGAAGACATTGAATTCAAAAAACCATTTGATAGATAGTGATGAAACAGGGGTCACACATCCAAACACACAAGCTATCACATACCTGTAAGAGAATTAGAAATAAGAAAATGTAGTTTGCATATATCTTGAATGTTTTAAAAGATGTGAAATTCTCAACTCACTAAGAGAAAAAGGTTATATTATAGCATCACTTTCCACCCTTGGAGAGGGTTCTTCATGACCTTTCCAATTGAGCTATAATATTTAGACAACCCTAGGTTGTGGGTCACCTATGGTTGGCTTCCTCTTCATGACCACCTAAAATAATTATTGCATAGGGAAAATGGTTATAATTTGGAAAAAGGGATCCTAATAAGGCTATAAGGTGATGCACCAAAAAATATGGATACTAACATGAGATTGAACCCATACTAGACCAACATAAGATAATTATATCTCACACAACCTCACAATCTTGTTAGTTGCATAAGTATTTCATAGAAGAGGTTTAGATAGAACACTAATCTAGACCTAAAATAGCTTAAAAACACCTTAAAAGAGGCAAGAAAAAGGATAATGAACTAGGAAGGTTCTCCTTCATGAATTCATCATGCACAAGCATACTAAGAACTAATCAAAGGCAAGAGATAGGAAAAGAGTTAATCTTATTACTTTAAGAGGTAGTTCTTAAAATATTTTTGATAGGGTTTAGCCTTATCAAATTAGAAACCTTTTACAAGAGTCTCAATGAGTATCCTTGTCCCCCAGAAAGATGAAAATTCTAAAATCTAAGAATCCCTCCAATAGAGAAGAGAGTGGGAAATATAGGATAAGGGAGGGAGAGAAGAGGGAGTACACATCAGTCAATGAGCTGTCACCTGCATAATCCACCATTTTTTAATCCAATCAAGAATAGTCCATCATCATAAGATAAATTGATTTGCTCTAATAGTTTTCAAGTTACTCTTATTGGCTGAGAGACCTACACTTGAAGATAATGGTTTACTTTGTATATGATGATTCATGATACTTTTAAGGCAAAAATATCTCCAAAGGCTTTGATTAGCATTGAATGCTCCACTGTGCTCTCCAATTCCCATGTTCCTTTATAGCAATCCTCCATTCCACCTTCCACTTGATTTCACATAAGACAAAGTCCTCATACCTTAAACCTGATAGAGTCATGCCATGTCTAGTGTAGGTGGCTATATGTTCTTACTAAACTATAGATGATTTGAATATAATATTTATACCTTAGAATACCTTTTACTATAAATCATAAACATGGATGTATTATAGACTAAAAACTAATCTCTTTTATTGTTTTTTAGATAGTAAATATATCCACCTAGACATATCTATATCATTTAAATAGATAACATCTTGATTTTATTTATGTTAGGTCTAAAATGACATATTTTATTTTTGTGCATCATGGAAACCAAGGTCTCATTACACACATGGACCCCTTTTATATAATAGAGAACACAACCATGAAATAATCCTTCATCTTAGATAACAGGGTTGATAGGTTGTAAACCTTCAGACTAGGAGCTAGATTGAGATTTAATGGTGACCTCGAGTTTTAAATATTCACCTTAGCTACACCTGGATTGTATCTATATTTTGGTTCTATGTATTTACTTTTCATGTGTCAAAAACAACTTCTTCAACCTCCATCAAAAATGTCTTGTGCTTGTCTTTGATTATTAGTTGTCTATTATTGACTTGGCTTATTGACCTATTGACCCATCTCACACCATCATATTTGGATGTATGATTGAATGTGATCCCTTGATTTTACTAGGACCCACCATTTAAACTGAAATGGATAATTCATGAGGCCCAAAATTGACATCTGCATATCCATTTTTAACATTCATATGAACATATTTGACATTTGCATGACTGTCACAATTTAAACCCCAATGGTTTTTTATTGTGGTTTAAATTTTATGTATGTAATACCATCAATTATGTTCACAAGACTATGAAAATTTTAAATCCAATGGTTTTTTGTCGTGGCTTAATTTTGATGTCTACATGACCATCTTCATCTGCTTAGTCAATTTTGAAGGCTTATATCTAGAAGTGGAAAAACATGAAGGCACAATTTTTTTATGGGATGATCTTGAATCTAAGATAAATATTTACATGTATTCCTTTGGTTATATGATGCTTTTTAAGAAATATTTTTTATAAAATTCAAAAGTAACCAACCTATTCATTTCTATGTGACATTATAATGATGGTCTGGCTCTTCGTAGCTTGTGAAAGTCATTTTTTATCCTTAAAATCTCTAAAAAATTCTCATTTATTCAATCCAAGAAAAATATTGGTATGTGGGACAAAATTAACCAATAGGTTTTGAAATAGGGGTATTATACCTAATGCATCTACACATAATCCATATTAAGTCTACCTACTCATTCTTGAAAAGGTTGTTATTTGAGGTGAGACTACAAGGAGATATATGAAATAAAGAAAGGTAAGTGATTAGATATGATTATATAATGGTGATCATGGTTCCTCATAAATTTAGACATAATTAATAATAATATAAACATGATGTCAACCCTATTTCAACCCTATAGTCCTAAGTGCATGACACAAGATTCTATAAGGCAAACAGTCTTCAAGAGTGATCAAAGAATGCTAGTGGATTGAGTTTAACACCTGACATAAATATTTAGAGATGTTGATAAAATTTGTGATATCACCTCATGAGTAACTTCAAACATAATAAATTTCCATACTCTGTTCAGACCTTACACAATCCAATTACGCACACAACCTATATGGGTAATATTGAAGAGATGAAGCAAGTTGGTGGTGAAGTGGAGTAATAAAGAGTTGATGTTAACATTGATAACCTTAATGAGATGATAATGAACACACCAAACCATTTAATGTATCTATAAACACTTGACATAGATAATAATTAGAAGATATAGTCAGTTAAGCGTTAGATAGTCAATTTGACTAACAAATCATAAACCTAAAACTTGAGAGTATATGTCATGTCCCCTTTTTCATGGACATTGACAGTCTTGATGATTAGCCTATTATACGACCTTCGTAGGCTAATAGGATGGATAGAGGGTCATAATGGAGCTTGGATTGACTTTGATTCATAGAATTTCTACATTTGGTTTTCATTCAGGTTATTTCAGATGCATTGGGCCTAAGCTCCTACTTTTTAGGGATATTTGATATGCAGTGGAGCACCTTTATTTTGGTATGGTCATGTGCGGAATCACTCCCTGATTCACCTGCTTCGATCGGTTTGAGGATCTGACATATATTGAGGGAGATATAAATATTTGATTGATTTAATCAAATATTAATTATTTGGTCTCATTAATAATTAATTATTAATTATTAATTATTAATTATTTGCTCTAATTTTAAATTAGAAACCCTAATGCTAATTTAAGAAAACCCTAATTAGGGCAAGCATATCTTTTGAGGATATAAGGGTTTCACAGGGAGGCCATTATTGAATTATGCATAGATTATTGATTATTGAAAATTGAAGAATTTCTTCTGTGAAGACTGAGCCAAGGGTTCCAGGATTCCATTGCAGTGGAGAACGTCAACTCTTCATTGTGTGCGATTTAGAGGCTGTGAAATATCAGCTGATTTATTGCCAAATTGAGAGATAGCTTCATCCAGAAGTTATCAAAGAGGTACAGATTTGAGAGATAGCTTCATCCAGAAGTTATCACAGAATTTCAAGTTTGAGAGATAACTTCACATAGAAGTTATTACAGGTATTCCAGGTATTTCTTGCTTTAGTTTATGTTTTGTTTTAATAAATCATACAGAGATAGATCTGCTGTGTTAGACACCATAGATTTCCAGATCAGGGATCAAACAGAGAGGTTGTGCTAAATTGGCGGCCATACGAAGTCCGTATAGGTCCGTACAGATCCACGCAGGTACCGACCTCGGTAGGCAGAGAGTTTCCAGTGACCGACATCGGTCGACTGAAGACCAACATTAGCAGAAAGCCGACTGACAGAGACCGACGTCGGTGAGATATCGACTGACGACGGCGCCTGTGTGTCGACACAGAAGGGCCGAGACACTTCCAGATCCAGTTTTCATTGCCAGATTAGCAAAACCCAGGGTTTTAAGACCAGGATTTTAATATTCTTTATTTTGTATAACAGAGACTCAATTGTGTAATCGTCCAGAAGAACAAGTAATGAGATCTTTATTTGCTATTGAGAGATTATACTGTGATTTGTGTATGCTTATTTTGAATCTATTCTGCAAGTTTGTATCTGTGATTAGAGCTTTATGAGTTTATATATTCCCTATTAGAAGGGGACATCACAGTGGTATCAGAGCTTTTGTCTTTGGTATCAGAGTTTTGTGTCTTTCATATATCCCTATTAGAAGGGGACATTACAGTGGTATCAGAGCTAATGTCTTTCCATCCTGTTGGGTAGTTTGGGTAGATTGAATCAGTAAAGTATCATGATGCCTTCATATACTCAGAGACAGTGGGACAATGATATGAAGAAGCTGGAACACAGTTTGAAGCAGTTGGAAGCAACTCAGAGGAGGATGAAGGAAATTCTTTCATATCCTACATCCAAAAAAAAACCCGCAAGGTATAAGACAGCGAATGATGAGTGGGACTTATTACCTCCTCATGTTCAAGAGAGGATGACCTTTGATCGTTTTGTCAAGCTGAGGAGAGAGCACTACAGATCACTTAGATGAGAGAGCAACATGTCCCATAATTATTATGATTATGAGATAGGATATAGTGAAGATGGTGATGAGTTAGATGCTTGCACTCAGAGTGTATAGGTGGGCTCAGATGTTAGTGCACTGAGTGTTGATGGCCTCTCAGATATGGCAGAGATTGTAGAAGAGTCCCAAGATCCTATTATTGCAGATGACACTCAGGAGAATGCAGTGGACAGTTTTGAGGACTTAGTTTCACTGGTTGTTTCTCTTCATATGGAAGAGTTAGACAGTGATGCTACAGTTGTTGATACTCCGTCTGTTGATTTACAGAGTGTGGATGATAATTTGTATATTGAGGTGGTTGGTGATGAGTACCTTCCTGCAGTTTTTGCTGATGAGCAGGTTGTTGAGGCTGATACACATATTCAGGATTTGGGAGTACCTGATTCTGATGAGCTTGAGATACCAGTGGAGTTGAGTCTCCAGATTGATTATTCTCACACAGATGACAGTGTGGTACAGTTGGTTGTACCACCTTTACAGAGAGATCAGTTGGAGTGTGTGGGGGAGTATGTTGATGCTTCCACATATAATTTCTACTGCACTGAACCATTCACAGAGTATTTGTTGGATAGTGCAGGTGTTCGTCTGGACTCACATAAGATGACAGAAGGTGTTCTTGTCTGAGGGTCTAGTGCTATTAGCAGATTAGGTGAGGAGATTTTACAAACCCTTTCTACTATGTTACCTTACAGGGCTGTTGAGGTGATGTTTGTTGAGCCGAGATTGGAGCCATCCATTGAGTCCCAGTTTGGCAATAGTGAGCCAGTAGCAGAGTTTGGGGGTTCTTACCAGCATCATACGGTGAGGTATGCTCCTTATTTTTCTTTGCATCTAGAGATTAGTTTTGGTGTCAGTGACTCAGGTACCAATGATTGTCATATCCACGGTCCAGTTGGGTGTGAGTATCAGTTAGATAGGGACTTGAATTTTGATAGGCTTGATATTTTAGTTGGCTTGAGTCCCTCAGAGTGGTTTCTTCTACCGGCGTCTACAGTTGGTCTTTAGATAGTTGTTTGGGTGTCGAGTGCAGTTTTTCAGTTGCTGATTTTGATACTGTTGATGTTGTTGATGTTGATGATTTATTCACATGGGTTGATTAGTGACATGATGGATGTTACACAACTTTTTCCTTGGGACCAGGTGGATCGAGTAGTTCATTGTTCTGAGATTGCTTGGGGACAAGCAATTTCTAGAGGGGCGGATTGTCATGACCCTTTTTCATGGACATTGACAGTCTTGATGATTAGCCTATTATACGACCTTCGTAGGCTAATAGGATGGATAGAGGGTCATAATGGAGCTTGGATTAACTTTGATTCACAGAATTTCTACATTTGGTTTTCATTCAGGTTATTTTAGATGCATTGGGCCTGAGCTCCTACTTTTTAGGGATATTTGATATGCAGTGGAGCACCTTTATTTTGGTATGGTCATGTGCGGAATCACTCCCTGATTCACCTGCTTCGATCGGTTTGAGGATCCGACATATATTGAGGGAGATATTAATATTTGATTGATTTAATCAAATATTAATTATTTGGTCTCATTAATAATTAATTATTAATTATTAATTATTTACTCTAATTTTAAATTAGAAACCCTAATGCTAATTTAAGAAAACCCTAATTAGGGCAAGCATATCTTTTGAGGGTATAAGGGTTTCACAGGGAGGCCATTATTGAATTATGCATAGATTATTGATTATTGAAAATTGAAGAATTTCTTCTGTGAAGACTGAGCCAAGGGTTCCAGGATTCCATTGCAGTGGAGAATGTCAACTCTTCATTGTGTGCGATTTAGAGGCTGTGAAATATCAGCTGATTTATTACCAAATTGAGAGATAGCTTCATCCAGAAGTTATCAAAGAGGTACAGATTTGAGAGATAGCTTCATCCAGAAGTTATCACAGAATTTCAAGTTTGAGAGATAACTTCACACAGAAGTTATTACAGGTATTCCAGGTATTTCTTGATTTAGTTTATGTTTTGTTTTAATAAATCATACAGAGATAGATCTGCTGTGTTAAACACCATAGATTTCCATATCAGGGATCAAACAGAAAGGTTGTGCTAAATTGGTGACCGTACGAAGTCCGTACAGGTCCGTACAGATCCACGCAGGTACCGACCTCGGTAGGTAGAGAGTTTCCAGTGACCGACATCGGCAGAAAGCCGACCGACAGAGACTGACGTCGGTGAGATATCGATCGACGACGGCGCCTGTGTGTCGACACAGAAGGGCCGAGACACTTCTAGATCCAGTTTTCATTGCCAGATTAGCAAAAGCCAGGGTTTTAAGACCAGGATTTTAATATTCTTTATTTTTTATAACAAAGACTCAATTGTGTAATCATCCAGAAGAACAAGTAATGAGATCTTTATTTGCTATTGAGAGATTATACTGTGATTTGTGTATGCTTATTTTGAATCTATTCTGCAAGTTTGTATATGTGATTAGAGCTTTATGAGTTTATATATTCCCTATTAGAAGGGGACATCACAGTGGTATCAGAGCTTTTATCTTTGGTATCAGAGTTTTGTGTCTTTCATATATCCCTATTAGAAGGGGACATTACAGTATACAAATGTTTTATGAAATATTATGAAAATAGGAACATTTTAATATGTCAAATAGGACCTAAAATATCAATTTATGTCATTATATCTTGGAAAAAATCAAAACATACACCAATAGATTGGAAACTTGCTCAGACCCCCCTGAATGCTCACTTCTAGCTCGAGAGGCTAGATTGCTTCACTTGGTAAGAAAAAAAAAAGATGCATGGGAAAATAATATTATATGGAATATTTAATAACCTAATTTAATTCACTTTTTTAGAATTTTTATGAGGATCCATATTCCTAAATTTATTAATCGTCTTAAAGAACCTAAACCATATTCAAGCTGCTTAGGAGATCCATAATGACTAGTTTGTAGAGATAGAATTCAAAAGCACATAAAATACCACAAATTTGTCCTAAAACCTCTTGGTTTTTTTAGGACTCCAAGGAGGTTCTAAAAATGTACTTTACTTGTACATATTACTATCTAGACTATCTAGCATACCCTATGTTTGCATTTTTTTAAATGTTTTTCAAGTGTTATGAGAAAGTGAGATATTACCAATCATGGTATGAGGTCAATTGTTACTTTTAACAATTTAAAAAAAAAATTGATTAGGAACCCCTAAAATTTATTAAAACTACTCCATATTTTAAGGCAATCCAAATAGGGTTGTAGAAGGGCTTATTTTTTAGACATTTCATGGTTTGGCTATAAACACAATGTTTCAGAATCTCAAACTTGACATGGAGGCTTATATTGGTATGTATAAAGTGAATCACACAATTCCTAGAGGTTTCACAAGTGAAGGAGTAATTTAGAGACAAAAATCACTTTCTAGGGCTAGAGGCCTAATTGGTAGAAGAGATAGGCAGAAAAGGTTAACTTCCACTTGGATTTAGATCATTAAACTTGACATGGAACTATAAGAGGATAGAGGGTCCTAAAATATGCATTTATTTTGTCAATATTATCCATACAACTACTACACAAGGAGAAACATAGGGGAAAATGCTATAAGGAATGATGACTAATTGAGGCTTTTGGTAGAGAGTGACATGTTGTCATCAAATTATTCACCCTAAGACATTATATGAAACTCCCACAATTTGATGAAAAATTGAATCATTTATCAATTTTATGGCAACTTGTAAGAGAGATGAATCTCTAGGATTGAAAGGGATAGCTCCCTAGATATGTCTTGATGTGCTTATCCTACTAAAATAACCTATTATGGGTGAAAAAGGAGAGAAAGATACATAAAAAAACCTAAACTAAGAGGTGATACACCAAGAGTTTCTTCTATTCATACACTTGGAGTTTGCATAAAAAAATATGATAACCAAAACTAGACTAAACACCATGAATGGAGCTCCTTAGCATTAGTGTTTATCATAAAGGCAAATAACAACTCAAAAAATGAAGGCAAGTGAAGGGAAGGTTAGATATGACACTACCAAACTCAAACACACTTCAAGTGTCTATTTCAGTAGCATACACTTCATGAAACCTATTAGGAGAGAAGTCATTTACAGTAACACATTCAAGGATTGCATGAAGATAAGATGAACTCAATCTATACTTGACTTTTCAGATGGATCACTTCAACACATAGTGTAAATGGACTTAATAGTATAACTAGCTTTATTCTCATTATCTTAAGTGAAAATCAAGATACAATTTTGGTAGGGATTTCACCATGCCAAGAGTTGGAATCCCTTTGCAAAGCCAAAATGGTTTGTATTTATAGAACATGAGAAGAGAGAGAGAAAAGATAAGTCCAAAGGACACAAGGACAAGTGTCAAAGTTCTCCCATAATTTATAAATAATGAGAATGAGGTGTAAGAGAGGTCAAGAAACTGATGTGGACATGTGTCCATCTCAAACCAAGTAACTCCCTCACATGTGGCATAGGAACTCTTCCACTTTCCCTTGAAAATTGCCTTCATCATTGGATGCTCTTGAGTGCTCCAAAGAATATTGAGGACAAGTGTAACATGTATGATGAGGAGATGGATTCAAAAATATGATTCCACCTGCATTGGGAGTTTCCTCACCATTAAATTGTCTTACACAAGCACAATCACTATCTGCAACCATGATCACCCTCCATTAGGATTATTTTGACAATTAACACTAGAAATATTTTAATATTTCTCAACTAATCCATAAAATAGGTGTTATGACACATATATAGGTAACTCATATTCTTATATCCATCCAAAGCACTTTCAAAGACCTTCAAATTTGAGTTGCCACTCTTTTCACTATATGGTCACTATCCTCACTCTAGATTGGTTCAAATGAGAAGCCTAATAGAGACACTTAGGAAAATTTATGATTTTTGAAAATGACTTGAATATTTTATTTAGGTCTCAATCTTTCTATCAAGCTTATTTGCATCACTTAACTCCTTTAATGACCTACAGGAAACACCAATTATGTGATAAAAACTATCTCTATACCTTATTCATATGGAATCTATATAATAAAATAACATTTTAAAAAAATTGAGAAAGTCTTATAACACTTTTATTATATACCCCTGGCCTCATTATTTCATCTTGGTTCCTTACCAGCTCAATTTCTCCAAACAAGTCACTATAGGCTTTTTAGGAGGGTTTAAGGGTTTCTAAACCTCTTAATGATGGTTCATGAAGTTGTGAAATTTAACCTAAAAAATAATATCACAAATAGATTGTATGATACCCTCCACAATTTGTAAAAACACCTTAAACACCCATGCATGACCTCAACAAAGTTCTGAGTATGATAAGATGGCTTCCTAGGCTCAAAGTTGAATTTTAGGAGGCCTAGAAGTCAAATTACCCCTCTTGGGTCAGTTTTGAGTTATCCTCTACATCATAACTCTTAAAACACATCTTCCCCATGCTAAATATTCCTCTCAAAGTTTTATTAAGTTTCTGCTTACCTTAATTCTCCAAGTGGCTATACCAACTAAGCAACTAGCTCTGATGAAGACCACTAGGCTTTGAGGCCTAAATTGAAGAAACCTAAGTTTATACCTTGTAAGGGATAGTGTACACCTTAATGAACATGTCTGAGGTTTTATTAATCTCTTTAAAACTTCATTAGAGTTTTCAAATGGAATATTCACCTCCTTAGCTCACCTTAGAGCCATGTCATCCAATCCACTAGCTAAGAGAAAAAGGTATATCTACAACTGAGTGTGTCTTTCTTCTCTATGAGCATATTCACCCCTATTTTAATATTTGTTTCATTATATAAATAATTAATTTACATTTAAGACAATCCAAAGTGTATTTCCTTCCTCTTAGATTATCTTTATACACTAGTTCATGCCTTACTAAGCTAATCTCCATTATCCTCCAATGTTCTTGTGAGATTCATATTAGTGGGTATCCTAAGGTAAATGAGTGTGTAATTGGATCCTATAGAATCTAAATTTCATAATTGACCCAAAATTATTATCCTAGGGTTATTAATGGTAGCACATATAACTCCTTTCTTCCAAAACACACATGGTCTATTGAAACACTAACACACACCTACAACTAGGTATATGACTTGGAGTGATTTAGAATAACTTGAAGGTATATTTCTACATGATAACATGTGAAAAACTTGGGATAATCTCAAACATCATTATAAATTCATTTATTATTCTTCAAACCTCACTATATCTTTCAACCATCTAGTTGGCTATAGCATGCTTGTGAAGGAGTCCATACAACTCTACTTTAGTGCCTTGGTTATAGGTTACTTCAGCTAGGTTTTAGGCTTTAAGAACAAAATAAACACCCTTTTTTATGTTAAAAAGATAATGTTAGTGATCCTCCATCATGTTTTTAAAGATAATCTCCACCCTTTGTACTAATGCACCACACATTCCTAAGACTAGGCTACTGCTTGTTAGACTGAGACACTTCTTAGGACCCTACCTGTAGGTCATGGTCTGAGTTTATATTAACGTTTTTAAGGACCTTATTCATTTATCAAATGTCACAATAATTTCCTTATTTAATATTTATCTCCATATAATATTTAAAACCATATCATTCCATGGTTAGGTATCCTACTAATATACCTCTGCCTGACTATGACAGTCACCATTCTGCACCTATTCTGAGGTGTTTTGGCAATTTTAGGCTTTATTCATGATGTGTTTAAGTTAATATTGAGTCCCTTGAGGTCCTAATTTCTTAATTTTAAGTTATATCCACCTTGAAGGCTCCAAAAAAAGTTCAAAATCCAAACTTCTACCTCACTTCCCAAATGCCCTTAAGAGTGTGTTTTATGAATTCTAGGGCCTGTAGGTTAGTTTGGGGTCACCTAGGTATGTGATTGGAAAGAATTATCTCCACTTTATGGATAGTAACACAAAAAAATCCACATTCACCTCAAAATTTTATATTTTATCAGTATGTGCCCAATTAGGATGAACCTTTGCTAAGCCTATTGTCGATGAGTGTTCCTAGGCCTATACAGATAGAGGGTTTGCATTAGGTGGTTCAAACATCAAGTTCAGCTTTCCTTTTGTCATCACTATCTCAATAATGTTATTTAGAAAAGTTTGGATGGTTTTAAATTACTTTCATATTTGAGGATCATCAAAATTGAGTGCAAGACCACTTTTTCATCTATAACCTGTAGATATCACTGTTCAAATTCATTGACTTTTAGCAGCTTTTAAGCTTGTTCAAACTCTATCTCCACTCCTCCTTTGGCCTTCAAAATTGGCATGAGTGTTCTTTGTGGATAGTGATATAAAATAAAATAAATATGGGTATTGGAAACATCTTTGGTCATGACATATGTTATTCTAAAGAAGCCCTAAGATCTCTATTTTGGTCCTTTAGGGACTGAGAGCCCAAAATAGTCAAGTCATTATTTTGAAGGAGAATTTCCACTTTACATAGTATATTTAGCTTCAAAACATGAAATACATGACCTTGGGATATTTTAGGACCTCAAACATTAATTACACCATGGATTCCATCATTTTTACCTATGTATAACCTCCTAAATTCTAGCACAAGCTGACTATAAGTGACAATGGAATGAACAAGGGAATAGGTAAGTAATTTGGCTTTGAAATGGAATTAACTTAATTTTATTTATATAAATATTATTTATTGAAATAAACCTTGAAAACATGATTCCAAGTACATTATAACACTTCATGGATCCTCTCTCATGTTGAGAAAACTCAGGTCCTACACCCATAACTGCCAACTTTGAGAAACAAGCGTATTTTGGAATCCTCCTTCAAGGCCATTGAAAGAGAAGTGTTGGATGATTGAAAAATAATGGATATGAACCTATTATCACCTAAAAATACATAATAAAACTCACATATATCCTTCTATTCCTAAAAAAATAAAATAGATGTAAACTTACACCCCTCTTGAATGTAATTCCTTAAAAAGCTGCCTAGAGTGTAAATGATTGATCATAAAGGAGGAGGAAAAAAATTTAAACTTATTGATATTAAATTTAATTGCATCAATATTACTATCCACCCCTAGAATCACTATTTCCAATTCAACCTATAGCTTCCATAGTGAGTGCTTGAACTTGCCCTTCCTTGGCTTGCTAATGGAAAAAGAAGGAAAAGAAGTTAGAGAGGAATTTTTTTGAATTATTATTAAATAATAGGAATTAAAATTGATAACGGGAGGTTAAGAGTTACTTTTTCCATGTTTTTTCCTGATGATGGAATTTTGAAGTCCATACAAGTGCCCCAAAACTCTTATTTTTTAGGGAAAACTACCATTTCTTGATCATAACTAATTTCTAATAGTCCCCTAATGGATTCCAAAATGATTTGACCCTATCCACATTCATAATACATTGATGACATATTTTATAACTCCCATCATTTGTACAAGTCAATTAATGAGCTAGAAATGTGGCCAAATGACCCTTTTTGCACATGAGACCTAGCAAATGGCTAATCTATTATTTGTGAACACATTGAAACCCATCAAAGACAATCTTATAATATTTCCAAAATAAACTAACACTTTGACTAAGTTTGACCATGGTTAACCAACATTGATTTTTATTGACTAGGCTAGTACTAGGAGAATGGACTTCAATAAAGACTAGAGGAAGGACAAGTGGACATATAAGACAATAAGAGACCCCATAGGACATGAAAAATTCCTAACAAGTTTATAATAGTAGGGGTTGACCCAAATTTGACTTGGGGTCAAATTTGGTCAACATTACCTATTGGGGCTAGTTTGAGGACTCAAAATGAATTGTTTTAGGTCAAATATTATGTCAATGGTATATCCATGAAATTTTGATGAGTTAAAGTAACTGAAACTAAGTTTTGACACTTTTTTTAAAAATAGGCCTAAGGAGATGAAGAATATTCTAGACACTTTGCATGAGAAAGAGGTGATGTGTCAAGAGGAACCCATTGGGGTCAACTGAGAGGTGTAAATAGTAGAGAAAACATTTAGTATAAACTCATATGATCACCAAGAAAGCCACTTGTCCTTAAAAATTTCAAGAGGGAGAGTTTCAAGAAGCTAGTAAAGGTGTCAAACATGCATTTCAACCTCCTACAACAATTGGAGAGTTGGATCATTTTTAGAGGATATATGCATGGATTTTTAAGTATTTTATGGTTTTTCTTTGACTCCTCTTATTTTTTAAACTTACATGACACTTCTATACCTTCCCTCTCTTTCACACTTATTCTCTTCTCTCACACTTATGTTATATATTAGGCCACTTTGGCCTAGAAATGTATCCCACTTGAGTATGGTGAATACCTACTCATTTTAAGCCTTTAAGAAATAAATAATTATCTAGTTTACCTTCTCTATGAGTTTTTTCAATGTGTATGCTAGCATCATTGACCTTGCTAAGTAATAGTTTCTTTTCCTTAGCATTTTATCCCTGTTTACATCCATATTCAACTTTGAAAGTCTATTTTAGGTCTCTTTAAGTGTTTTAATGTAGACTTCATGAGTTTAGTGAGTTGTCTCTTCACAAGGTTCAAGTCATGAACTTGGGTTTAGTCCTCGTAACTTAGGTTATCTTCAAAAACCTCCATGATAAATACTAATGCAAGGGAAGTTTTAGAGTAGTGTCATACACATATTAGGCTTGCATTTAAAGTGTAATTTTTTATTGGAAATGGTTAGGTTAAAATTGATGCATCACCTTATTAGGATATATTTATTTCATGTTCTCTCTATCTCTTTTCATGCATGTAAGTAATTATAGTATAGGTGATAATATATAAAAGATAAATATATGGAGTTAGGCCTTCAAACTATAGGTTTACCTATGCTATAGGCAACCCATGGGCCTAGAGGTAATCTAATGTTTCACTCAATTTGGAGAAGGCTTAAAAAACCTCTCTAAGGGTGAAAAATTGAGTAACAATACAACCAATTCCCAAATTTGATCCAAACTACATCAAATCCACACTTCATCATGAATTCATTGAATTCAAACTTATTCACAAATCCCCATACCTTTACAAGTTCACAAAACCCAAAAAATCTTTATTTCAACACAACTATAACAAACCCATCCTTCCAGTATAAATATACTTATCTAGTGCACTTCATTACTAGTGAATCTTAAAAATTTCCACAATAACATCAACTTACAACTAGTGACCCTATATTCCAAATTCATCCATGTTTCCCATCCACTTTTTATAATTACAATATACCTCACTACACTAGCCAAGATTTGATTGAGGAAGAATACGCCAAAATGAATTGGATCATATTTAAAAATCATGCTTTGAGAGTATGCCAATATATCTATCTTGAGCCTAATCAGTACATCCCATTTCCAAATCAAGATCACAATATTCTATCCATTCTCAAACAAATAACTATTTTTTTATCAAATACCCATTTTAGACAAATACCCTATCTTGGCCCAAATATCATTTACTTTAATCATCATTGAATCACCCTATTCCTTCCATCCAATACTTAATATTTTACATTTCCTTAAATCTCTTCATCCTAAATCCATCATTTCTAAATGACAAATGAAAAATAAACTTGGTAATAAATTAATTCAATAGGCCTTCTTTATGGTCACATCTAAACCAAGATCAAATTTATTGTAAAAAATTGATGTAAAATTATTTTGACATTAAAGGTTTGTCATCAACATCCACCTTGGTCCCAAAAATAGCTTCAACATATACAAATTTGAAAATATTAATGATAATTTTATGGCTAAGGAAGAAGCTTCATCCATCATCAATGTGAATTCTCTTAGTAACATCAAAGCAATGTGTTCCATTTCCATAAAGACTATTTTTCCCTTTCCCATTAACATCACACTATCTGCACATGTCATCTAGAATCCACTAAAATAGAATTCCTTAGACTTGTCCAATGATAAAATATGAGTTGTGATTTCTTTAAAAATCCATGAAAGTATCCAATTTGGAGAAATGTTACCTCACCAAACATTGATTAAAGCTCTAGGAAGAAATAAATATACACCAATAGATGAACAAGTCAGTTCCTTATTTCTTGATGATGATAGCAAAAATAATGAAAACATCAAGCAATATAGAAGATAAACAACATGGAATGATCTCTTGATTATAATCCAAGAAAGAATCCTAACTCCTGTGTTGCATACTTATTATGATAGACTAGTAGAATTGCACTATAACAAATTAGATCATGGTTTTTATATTACATTCTATGTACATCACAACAAATTTGAACATTTTATATTTTCTAAGGAATTAAGGATTCTCAATATGGATCTATCTTATTTTATAATATTTGGTGGTTAGTCAATAGCGGTTAGGTCAGAGATATTGGTTTTGTACATATGGACAACTCATTAGTCTTTGGTTTTTTATAGTATTTAACATCATTACTTGTAGCCCTTATAGATAAAGGTACACTAATTCCATGATAATTTAAATAACTCTTAAAAGGTTTTTAGAGTTTAACTTTACTATAAAGTATATTAATGTGTGTCTATTTGATAATTGTGTTTTCCCAAGAAAAACCAAAATTACCATAGATATCTATCAAAGAAACTTATATCTAGATATATTTATTCAACAATAATATCCCAATAGAGAACACTACTCTAGATGGTTTTCTAATAACTCTTTGTAGGCTCAGAAAACTAATCCTGGTTAGGTACTATTCAAAGTAAATAATATAACTAAAATATAAATTGAAGAGGAAATCCAATCATAACAACATAGCTTATCTAGAGTTGACATGAAATAGAAAGATAAAAGAACAATAAACTTATGAATTTTATGATCTTCTATTAGGTATAAATTCCAATAAATCCAAATAAAACTATAAAAAAAAAACTAACTTGTCTATAATTACCTTGACACTTGGTGGCAACATGTTTATACTACATTGCATTTGTCATCATTTACATTTTGTCTTACATATTGAATGTTATGTTTAGTTATTTTTTTATTGTTAGTCCTCATAATACATACATTTCAAGTTGCAGCCTATCATATTATTTCACTTTTTCATACCACTCTATTATACCATGAAAAACATTTTCAAATTTGGCATTACATTGGTTCTTCCCTTAGTTCTTACAAGCATAGCAAATATCTCTTTCCTACATCTCCTTGTCAAAGTTAGAAAATGCTAGCCCACAACCTAGTTTAGAACATTGTCCATGACAGTGTCTCCTCTTGTAGTTCCCTCTAAAGTAGAAAATATTAACCATGTTACAAAAATAAATATAGTATTATTTACTTGCCTATCTTGGTCTTCGATGATCAACTCTTGCATTTTCCTAGTTGCATGGGGCCAAGACTTGGTAGTAAAATATTTCTATATAAAAAATACATCCTTATTTAAAACTTACCAAATTCAAAGCAACTCTAACCCTTCATTGATCTTTAGTGTTGATCATTTGCATCTCACTATTTGTGTAGGATTATCATTGAAGATAGATACCCTTACTCACCTATATATAGTCTTTGGTGATAAGCCCATGTGTCTACCTAGTCATATGAGTCTACATGTAAAGGGTAATAAAATAAGGTATTAAAAATAAAAATCAAAAGGTATTCTAGGAAAGAATTCTTCAAAAAACATGTTTACATGTTTATGCTTAAAAGGGTAACTTTATCCATTTTACCAGTTTTGTCAAGGTTAGTTCTTTCTAAATCCATTAAATAAAGTTTATATTTTGTGTTTTTTAAAAGATGTATACATTATCCTTTGATCATAAGTATTAGGTCACCATCCTTTGTTATGAAAAACTTTTGATCTTCATCTTCACCATTTCATACATATCATATTCTTTTCCTAAAAATTGAAAGTCATATGTTATGTAAACAAAATAATTGGATCATCACCGAAAAAACAATAGGTTAGAGCATTCATACAGTTTTGTTTATATCCATCATGTTACATCATTTTCTAAAAAAATCTCATCCTTGTGTAAACCATTTTCTATATTTATCCTAGTTACTTGGGGGCATCACCTTTTAGTAGTACATTGTATATCCCCAAGTTTATCATTTTGTTAGTTGTTACTTGTATATCCTATAGCATGTTAAGTTAGGGATTGTTATTCCTATATGTGAACCTAAATTATTTCTCATGATAGTCTAAAATGTATTTTATATTCCTTATTTAAAAAATCCCAAAAGTACAAAAAAATCTAAAACAATGCAAAAACATTCCAAAAAAAACCATCAATCTCAATACATCTATGATTCTAGATGAATTACACATTGTTCACTCATTCTATTTTGGGTCACCCATGTTTTCTTTTCATCCAACACTCAACATGCTTCATCAATCATCCACTCTCTCATTACTTCATGTATTGGGAGAACTACATCTAGCGTGATATCCCCACATAGAATTTATCTAAGGTGGATTATTTAGTAAACACTTAGAAACATGGGGTCTATAAGGTCAAATTGGCAACCATATTCCCCATCATCTATTTCCCCAAAAATGGATTAGTTTATCCATATTTATCTTCCTCAATTATTCGGTAAATAGCCTCACTCTTGGCTACAATTTTCCAACCCTTGCTTAAATTATCTTTGTTTACAACTTTTTTATTTACATCCTTTGTTTTAATTATTTTGTTGTTTGTTTTCTATCTCTAACCATTTAAATTTGTTATTTTTATCCATTTCTTTTTCCCTAACCATTAAGTTGGTTATTTTCATTCAATTTTTTACATGGTTATTTCCCTTGCTTTGTCCATTTTGATCATTTTTATTGTCAGAGTTACTCTTTCTTTGGTTATTTGTGTATCATTTTTGCTTAGTATTATTGAAATTATTATTACGTATATGTTCAAAAATCATTTATATTACTTTTTTTTCACATCTTCTTGTTGAGTATTGGTTTTTATGTGTTTAAAAAGAATATTTTGTGAATTCACAATAGTATAGTTATGGTTTTACTATATCATTATGTACTTTAATATTACACAATTTATTCCATATTTTTTTTCATATGATTAAAACATAAATGACCATCATGATTATTAAATGTCATTGGTGTTAATGTGTTTGATGTTATATTAAAAATTACATTGTTTAAAACTCAATATTGTTATAAATCCAATGCGAGGAATAGAAAACAAATATAATGTAGCTATGTCACATTATAAATCCATTCATAAGACCATTAATACATCACATAAGCTATAAATCCAAACTCCATATGTTGAAAAAATTAAAACATTATAGCATTAATCAAAATGCAAAAAATATAACCAATGTTACAATATATCCATACATCTATAAATCATGCATAAAGTCCATATGGATCAATAAATAGTATGGTAATGTCCAAATACACATAGTAAAAGGCCTCTTAATCATCATGAATATATATAAAATGTGTCTTTATGAAAGATACATCCCAAAATATGTCTACATAGATGATTTAATCTATAATATATCCCCTATGTATATGTCTCATCCAATCTCTCTAATAAAATGTTTGGTCTCGGGAATATCTCCTCACATCATGGTGTGCTTCATGGAAGACCCATCACATGTTATACCTATCCCATTGACCTCTTTGACTCAATAGATTGAACTAATCTAGATGATATAAGATGTCTCATAGAGTTATCCCTAAATGATGGTGCCCTATGAGAACATGGTACATCCTCCTCATACAAGCTCCTATAATATGTGGCCTAATCCATGTCCCTCATCACTCTATCTAAAGTAGAAAATTTCCCCTATCTATCTAGTAATACCCTCACCTCTACAATCACAATCCTTAGTGTATCTATTTCCTATCTGTAGTGTTGTATCAACACTATATAGTCTGGAGTCTAGGTCTTTACATTATGTATAACCAATGTTTTAGCCATGCCATCTCCATCTATCCCATCTATAATCACTTGTAATATATCAACCTTAGACTATAATCATTTGATCTCATCTGATTGGTCACCTCTACCATCAACTACACCCTATAATCTCGAAACCTCTTAGTGTAATCCATCAATATCTCTATCATGAGATCTAATCTCCTCTCAAAGTCTATCAACAAGAGCATGTTCCTCTCTTGCTCTAGGAGTGTGAATAACTAGCCACATCCCCTATATCTATCTAGGTGTCCTATGATGCTCTCATGATCATATCCTCCTACTCTCTATCTTCTTCACTATCTATCACTATCTATATAGTCTTCCCTTTAACCCCTTGCTTTATATCCAAATCCATACTTATATCTACATCAACATCAACCCATACCTCATGCATAATCTCTACATCCTCTACCTTAGTAATGTCAACATCATGTAGATGGCTAATCTCAATAGCACATCATCTTCCTTATGCTCATGCTCATCCTCTTTCTTATATAATAGCTCTCCTAATCCAAACTTCTAATCTTGTGCCTCATGGCTACCTACTTAAGCTATCCACCAGTCTCTTCCTCCATGTACATGGTGGTGTATATGGAAAAACTAGTCTAAGAGGTCTCTTTAAATCTGATTAATCTATATATCCATCAATAAATCTTAAATCAATGACATCTCCCTAATCACTTCACTTGATAGTCTATAATTATGACTAGTTATGATCAGCTATCACTAGATCAATAGTTATGCTCTACTATGCTCTCTCCCTCACTGATCATGCAAATATATGTGGCCCAGCTAATATATGTTATCTCACCCCAGACTATCTCATCACCCTATCTAGGTGATATCTCTCTATGATGTAATCATGTGTCCTAATAATGTAACACAAGTTCATCATATAATCCATATGAAGGTCATAACATGGCCACTAAAATGTAATCACCTTTAAGGTCTCTGGCTTATTTGGTCATCACCTAACTCATCAATATGCCTATTTTAAAACTCCATATCACCTAGGTGTGGTCCATGTGTGCCAATAATCATGTTATACCCATATTCCAATGGATCATCATCAAAACAAGTGCTCATATATCTAACTATCCTTTTTATAGGAATATGCTCCCAACACCACACCTATATTAATGTCTAAGGACCAATCCCTCTATGATCTAAATAAACTACATGTTGTAAATCCCAGTTTAAATTTGCTAGAATGCATGGCCCCATGTAAATATTGAACCCATCTCCATCATATATCCAATCATATCTAGAAGACCAAAATGGCATAACCTTCTACTCTTGTTAGGTATCATAATTCCATTGATAACATCCATGAGTATAATAGTCAAATAATCCTTCTCTAATCTAGTACAATAATGTACATCTACTCTACCTCTAACAATAAGAATTAATTCATCACCAAAAATTCTAAATAATGTGATCTCTTATGGACCCTACCCCCATTATACCCATCTCCCTCATATAAGAATACCCAAAATATGATATGCATCCTCCAATGTGACAGTCGTCTCCTCTATCAATAGATGAAATGTACTAGTCTCACCATGCCATCTCTCTACAAAATGCTATTATAAGTCCTCTATTTTTTTTAATATATGGCATCTATGTAATGTAATATAAGATACTTACCTCTAAAACACTAAACTCATACTCTATAAAGCTTTCCATCCCTGCCATCACTCTAAGTATCCACTATCAAGTCATAATAACTAGTAATACCTCATATAAATCACTTACATTATCATCTACTTAATTTTACTTATCATTAAATTCATATCATCACTACATTAAAATCATTCAAAAAAATTTAAAAATAACTTTAGTCTGCTATCAAACACACATATTCACTCATATATCATTTTCATACTATTTATCATTTGTATTTCATTCTCTAAAACACATTTTTGCTTCTACATTTATCATTTTTGCTCCTACATTACACAATTTTGTTATTTATCCCTTCAATTTCAATTTTGATTGACTCTAATGAATTTGCTTCTCCATTGAATGAATATATTTCTCCTTCCAATTATTTTGATCCCATGTTGAATTATTTAACCACTACTAAATATCAAAATTGCATTTCTTAACCTAATGCATTTGCACTATCATTTTCAATGAAATTTCTTCTCTATTTTATGAATTTGTAGTTACCTACAATGAATTCATTAGTTTCAATGCTGAATTTACCATTTTGGCATCTATAAATTTGGTTTCCCTCATTTTATGCCCTAATAAATGACCATAAACTTAAAAAAAATTAAACTAAATTATCAAAGGCCTACTCTTATCATGTCTCTATAATCTCCTTACTCGCTCTACCCAGTACTCATGGTGTGGAATATAGTCCATATTTCAACCAAGGTCTCAAAGCAAATCTCTCAAATAAAATTTCTTAGAAAATAACTTTAAAAATCAAATTTATAAAAATTAATTTCCATAACTTGTTTTTCCTACTTATATTTTTATCTCCTACCAAATATTCCCCCCATCACTGTCAGGATCCTACTGCCCACTAAGGGCACACTTGATTACCTTTGTATTAGCAACTAAACACAGAATTTAACCAGAATGATAAGTAACTAGAAATATGAAACAACAAAAGATATGAGAGACAATACACAATCTTGTATTAATACTCTTCCAAAAAAGAATTACAAATGAAGAGATGCCACACTCTTCCCACCTTACAAGCTTCCCACACCAAGTGTTCAGTAATTCACCTTCAAGAGCTCACTCTCTCTCTTACGGTCCCAACACACAACTCAAACACAGAGTTGGTGTTCACCTCCACCAGTCAGTAATAATGCTGCCAGTACACCAAGTACAAAATCATACTCCAAGTAGATCTTCCCTTCTCTTGCTGTCACCTGCAAGTCAACAGACCTTACTTACCATGTAGATGTCTCTACACCCTAAAGAACCCTTGTCCTTGCCTCACCAAGTCCTCATGATTATTCAACCAGTACCCCGGTGGATCTCCTAGTAGAACTTGCACAACTTGCAACTCTCCCTGATCATACACACTCAACACCCCTTTATAACTAGGAGGAGTTACTCTTGCTCTCTCTTCAAGCACAATGGCTTCCTAGCACACTTTTACAATACATCCCATGAGTCTATTATATAGATCTCATGCATACAATAATTAGACTTTCTTAATTACAATAATTAGACTTGCAACTCCAAGACTAAATTAAGTCTTTACATGCAAACTGACTGTCCAAAAATAGACCAATCTAGAACTCACATGCAAACTGCATGCACACACAGGTTACTGACATTGGCTCCTTTCTAAACGATGTTGACCGACTTATAACCGACGTCGGTTGTTTCTTCAATTTATTATGACTGACGTCAGTTGGCCTGACTAACGCCGGTTCCTCTAAAACTTGCTCTGCAACTCAACAACCCAGCAATCTCCTCCATGTTTGCATCAGTGAAGCTTTTAGCTCCATAACCTAACAATATCCCACTTGGAGATAAATAGCTACACTGTACCTATACCTGTACACCATCTAATTTGTTCCCTGGCTTGTATCCCTCTTCAAGCTCCATCTTGAAGACCACCCAGCACACAACCTATGGTGCACCACCTGTCATCTAAGTAACCTGCCACATTCGAACCTACATATCCATGTAGTGAAGTCCTTGACCCTGCATAGCATGAATCCATGCTACTTATCCCTCTCAGATACCTGAGAATCCACTGAACTAACCTTCAGTGCTCCTTCCACGAATTGGATCCAAACTCTCTGATAACTCCCATTGCTTGGGAAAACTCAGGTCTACACTCGACCTCATGTGATTTCAAACATTATTCTAAGCTCAGCTTAAACTATTTAGCCCTTGGTGTGCTTACTGGTTCTGCAACCTATGTATTGAACCCCACCAACACCTTCTTCACATCAGCTCCCACTAGAGACAAAATCAACCTGTGATCTTCCATGTCTCTTATGCCAAAGAATTTCACTGCTCCCAAATTCTTCATGACATACCTCTGAACTAACTTTACCTTTAGCTCATAAACTCCCTGCATGTGTAATCCTACAACAAGAAACCAAACCACATATAGTAACAAGATAATGTTGTGACCATTATCCAACCTGGTAAAGAAAACACAACAGTTACAGTGACCTTAACCAAAGCCATGCTTTGTCATACACCTGTCAAACCTGTACCACTATCCTGCAGCTTCCTCAAGACCATATACCCTAGCCTTCTGTCTCACGTATCCAACTACTCTCTTCTTTAACTTGGGAATCCATTCATCTGTCAGTGCTTTCATCCTGACTGGCAACTCTACCAAATCTCCCACTTGGTTCTATTCTGAAGAATTCATGCCATGCTCCCATTGTTTCCTAGATTCTACCTGTATTGCCTCTTCACGTCTTCCTAGTTCATGACCATCAGTAAGCAACAAGTAAGAAGGTGAACAATGAATACGAGGTCCACTTACCCTCCATATGGGCATTTGAGACTCCTTGATAGCTTGTTATCCACCCAACATCTATTCTAGTGACCGATCTCAGCCATTTCCCAATCTACACCTGACCGACGTCGGTTCCCTACGACTAACCCTAACTATCGACGTCAGTTTCTTCTGACTGACATCGGTCTTCACCTACCCGACACCACCAACTCTACTAGTCTGCACATGACTAATGTCGGTATCTATTTGTTTGACATTAGTTTCTTCTGATCGACACTGGTAACTGTGTTTTCCTATGAGTGATGACTTTTTACCTGCGAGCTCACCTTGGATCAAAACCCTGTTCAAATTAACATAGCCCTGCTCAGAATAATTTAGTCCCCATAGCTGATCTCTATCCATCATCTCCTCCATAAACACCAAGGCTTTCCAGTTCTTAAGTTTTTCAAAAACATCTGTCTTCCTCTTAAGAACATGCATTCCCTTCTTACACATGTGAGCAAGCCTACAAAGCCACATCTCTGCAATAGAAGGTAAATTAGTAATATATGTAGATAGATAAAGGATACCTACTTTCTTACCACCATCTAATTCAAGTGCATCTACTATGAGAGTTACTATGTATCTCTCATCACCCAAATTTCTTGAAGAAATTAGACTCATCTCCAAGACTGGAACCTACATGACCTTCTTCAACACCTGTGTGTTACCCGTCTGCAATTTCAGCTTCACTTCCCCTTTGCCAATAATCTGATAAGGCTCACCAACCCCTAAATAAATCTCTCCAAAGTCTCCCTAGACGTACTCTTGAAAAGATGCTCTATTTCAGGTTGCATGGAAAGAGGCAACATAATCTATATACCAAGATTCTACTTTATCTAGAGCATCCTGTGCTACATCACCTGCAACATCTGCTTCTTCCTTTCTTTCATGTTGATATTCTACCAACCAATATTCTTTCTTTACCTACTCTTTCTTTCCATCAATCTGACCATTTGTGATATTGAGTTTCTCCATTCGTAGCTTACTTTCTTCTGCCATTGCTATACTCCCACTCAATTTGAAACCCTTGAGAGTGACCTGTAATCAACAAACAGTAACCAAATCTGAACCACCTATTAGTCAACCCAACCAAAAGCTCTGATACCAACTGTCAAGTGGTATCAAGCTCTAGAACCTACAACCTGGCTCTGATACCAACTGTCAAGATCCTACTGCCCACTAATAGCACACATGATTACCTTTGTATTAGCAACTAAACATGGAATTTAACCAGAATGATAAGTAACTAGAAATATGAAAAAACATAGGATATGAGAGACAATACACAATCTTGTATCAATACTCTTCCAAAAAAGAATTACAAATGAAGAGATGCCACACTCTTCCCACCTTATAGGCTTCCCATGCCAAGTGTTCAGTAATTCACCTTCAAGAGCTCATTCTCTCTCTTACGGTCCCATCACACAACTCAAACACAGAGTTGGTGTTCACCTCAACCAGTCAGTAACAACGCTGCTAGTACACCAAGTAGACAACCGCACTCCAAGTAGATCTTCCCTTCTCTTGCTTCCACCTGTAAGTCAATAGACCTTACTTACCATGTAGATGTCTCTACACCTTGAATAACCCTTGTCCTTGCCTCACCAAGTCCTCATGATTCTTCAACCAGTACCTCGGTGGATCTCCTAGTAGAACTTGCACAACCTACAACTCTCCTTGATCATACACACTCAGCACCCATTTAGAACTAGGAGGAGCTACTCTTGCTCTCTCTTCAAGCACAATGGCTTCCTAGCATGCTTTTACAATATAGCCCATGATTCTATTATATAGATCTCATGCATATAATAATTAGACTTTCTTAATTACAATAATTAGACTCGTAACTCCAAGACTAAATTAAGTCTTTACATGCAAACTGTATGTCTAAAAATAGACCAGTCTGGAACCCACATGCAAATTTCATGCACACACAGGTTGCCGACGTTGGCTCCTTTCTGACCGATGTCAGCTGACTTATAACCAACGTCGGTTGCTTCTACACTATATTATGACCGACATCGGTTGGCCTGACCGATGCCAGTTCCTTTGCAACTTGCTCTACAACTCAGCAACCCAGCAACCTCCTCCATGTTTGCATTAGTGAAGCTTTTAGCTCCACAACCTAACAATCACTCCATCATACTCATTCTTTATCCATTTTTCAAAATGCTAGATAAATTAAATCAATTTATTCCAAAATTTTATCAAACATCTTAAAACAGTCGAACTGCATAAAATTATCATTATCATTTGTAATTCAATATCTTTTTTATATTTATAGATTCAAATATTATTATAATTGGCATATATTGTTCCCACAACTGCTCAATCGACCCTTGTGTCATTAGTGAAACATTAAGTACACAATCTCTAAATGGAAACAATATTGTTTTCCAAATCCATACTCTAGTTTTTAACTAGGGGAAACCTTTTTACACATCCAACATATTGTAAGTTTGACAATAATTATATATTAAGTATATTTAACATTCATCTACATCACTTTGTGCATTTCTTCTTTTCATAAATTTTGAGCATTTGTCTATTTTTTCACACAAACCCTCAAGTGCGAATCATCACACTCATTTTCATTCATTTGGGGCAAATTTTTCCTTTTTAATCATCAATACTTCTACTATTCTTCGAAACAATTTTGCTTCACAACATTATTTTAAAGAGGGGAAATTGTAGACACCTAAATTAAATTTAGTGTTGAAATGCACCTAATATCTATTTAATATTTTTTCTTAAAATAATCACCACATCTCCCTTCAAATTCACACAATTGAATATGTCAAATTAGTCAATTATGCACACTTTAAATCCTTATTTTAATATAAAATCTAGATTTTACACCTCATCAAATATCTTCCACCTTATTCTCCCTCACATGTTGACTCATACCAACCAAACCCACAACTTTCTCAACCTCCTATGAGTCATCCCCTAAGTTGTCAAGAAGTTTGACTCATTCTTGTTGACTTAGCTAAACAATCCCATACTTCTATTAACTAGATAAAATGGTCCTCATCCTCATGGGTGAAGACTCATTAGCCACCATTGATTATTTGGATCATTTAATAAATCTAAATAATCCTCCACCATTGGATCTTCCCCTAGAAAATCTATAAATAAGCTTTAAAACCTTCATTTTCAAGAGACCCTCACTTATGATAACTAAGTTATATTCAATTCAAAAGTGAACCAAAGCATAAAATATCCTTTTTCACCAAAATTTTACTCATTCTCCTCTGCATTGGAAGAAAGAGTAACCATATTTTTTAAGAACAAATCAAGTTTACATTGCAATGGAGCAAGCTTGCACATTTGAATTTTGACTTTGTGTTTTATGTTTTCTATATTTGTTTCTCTATTCTATATTGAGCTTATCTTATACTAATATTTCATTATTAGTTGATTTCTTAGAATTTATAAATTTGGTTCACATTTATGTAAATTCACTAGTCTTGCCTTTTGTAAGGTGAATGATGACCCCTCCTAGTTCAATTTTGAATTTTATACCTCTATACAAAACACTTATGTAAGAGAGGTTCAATTTGACTATTGTGTATGATAATATTCAATCCTTATAGGTTCTCATGTTTTTATATTCAAGTGGAATAAATCTCTAGACTTGGTGTATCACCTCTTCAATTTTAGTTCAATTTCTTCCCTTTCCACTACCAAAACACATAGTATTACCTATAGATAAGTCTATTTCGCATAATTTTATTCCTACATATGATCTTAAATCAAGTTCATCTTTTTTATGAATAAATTAAACCTTATCTAGAGCTACACCCCAAAGATCTAAGGTCCCACACCTTGAGTATTGTCTCATTATTTCAATAGGATTAATCGATTGAATGAGCAGGTGCAATATATAAGTGATAATCATTTATGGCATGCCTGATGGGAGAAAGGTCTATAGGATTGAATAATTTATTTGAGGACTTGGTTTTGATCCTTAGCAAGCTATAATATTGAATACACTTCAGTGGTACCTACTGACTCCATCAATTTCTAGTTTCAAATTAATCTTACACTTTCATGTTAAAGGAAATAAGAGTTTCTATAGGAGGTATTAATTTTGATTTTATTAAATTGTCATTATCTCATAAAATAAGAACAAAATTTTCAAGGTATCTTAAAAGAATCGATATAGGTTCTAAATGTCCCTATTCAAGGGCTTAATTAACATCTCCTTTTGGTAGATTTTCAAGACCAAAATGGAGGCTAAATCCAATTCATCATATGATAGCCTAAAGAAATTAGTTGATTGTATATTTAAAATGAGTAATCCCCTTGTACCTTAAAAAACATGATGATATTTTAGTTGCATCTCTTAATAACATACCTTCTTTAATTGGTGATAATGTTATCACTCCAATAGAGCATATATAAGACATTGTTAATCAATGTTCAATCCACAATATCACTCAAGATAATGTGGCTATGAGACTTATTTCTACCTCCTTTAAATAAAAGGATATGTAATGGTATGGAGGGTTGTAGCCTATAATATTTCCTAACTAGTATGATCTAGGAGAGAGCTTTGCCAAAAATATTAACAAAAGAGCGATCAAATTTATCTTATGGATTAACCCATTACCATCAAGAGAGCCCCTCATGAATACATGGTGGATTCAAAATTCAAAATCCAAAAGACTTCAGATAGAATCCCACCCTTGGTGAATCCTATTTTAAATACTACATTCTTATACTACCTGAGGTATTCGAATAGTGACATTATTATCATGATACAATCTATGGAGATACTATGTTACCAGCTACATATGACACTTCCAAAAGAGCATAAAATAGTAAAATTGAAGTGGGCAATATTACCCTTAAACCTCCAATTCCATTTTGTCTTGAACTACCACCCATTCATTCTAATTTGGCACCCATTCCTATAGCAACCAACTAGCCAATTACATCTATTGCCCCTCCTAATGAGCTACATGAATTGAATACATTGATAAAAAGATTTGGAAAATAGTTAGTGGCCTTAAGGAGGGAGAAAACTCAACATATTAGACCATACCAAAACTTCCATCAGGTATATTAGGATAATAGTTATCATTATCATGGTAATGTACAATTCTAAGGCCAATTCACACATTTAAGACTTACAATAGTCAAAATCCTAATGCTTCCATCAATTTGAAAGCCATTGTGCATGTATAAAACAACCTAGTTTAAGATTATGAGTGGTGTTATCCATGCAACCAAACCACATGTCCAAATGGAATGTTCAACCAAGCCTTGATGGTTTAAAATGTGTAATTTTCTCAAGGATAACCAAGTGAATCAACTTCACATGTAGGAGAAGTCCATGAACAAGAACAAGTGCAAGGTCAGTTTAGCCTTTTGAATTGAGAAGAGAAAGAATTATATGGTATGAATGAAATTGAGGTGTTAAATAAGGGAATCATCCCAATTACTAGTAACATAAGGTCTAATAAAAATTTAATTTAAGGAGAGCCATCCCCTCCATCTAGTCAAGCTCCTACCTCGCATGTTCCTCATGAAGATATAAAGGAGAAAATAACTATTAAGATGCCTAATGCATGATAAATTTAGGTTATTTAAAAGGAAGTGTACCCTCAAATTATTCAACATCAAAGAGATAATGTTGTTCCAAATTTATAGTCAAAATGAAGATAAATCCCCTTTAACATACTTGAGAAATTAAAGAGGACAAATATGAACATAAAGATCTTAAAGATATTTCATCTTCATGGATCATCAAATAATACATCAGTTATTCCTACCATCTTGTGTTAGCTGAAGGGTGAAAATACAAGGTAGACAAACCAACTCCATTTTATAATTCCCTCATTATTGTAAAGTATATTTTACATAATATCATGATAGATTCAGGGGAAAGTAATTCAATTATGTCTAATAAGGTACTGATATGTTAGGCATTGAATACACTCTAATCACAAAATGGGTTGTGTAGCTTGATGGTACAATTATGAAAATATTTGGCATCATCAAGAACCTAAACCTTATACTTCATGCTTACCCAAGCCTCTCCATATCCTAAGATGTTTCAGTGATAGACCTCCCACTTACTTTGATTTATGCCAATACATAGATTTCACTACAAATATGGGTGGGTATCTATGCTCATATTAGTCACATGTGCTTTTTAGGACTAGGTATGGTACTAAATTAACTATCAAAGTTAAGGCTATTTAAAAAAACCACATTGAGCCATAGTCTCCTAATCCAATCCCCATGAATTTCACCATATTTGATCAAGAGGAGAATGATGTCCTTCATGATACTACCACACATTTTGAATATGTTTATGATATCCTACTTGATGAGTGGGAAAATGAGCACCATGGTTTTGATCCATATTATTATGTAGATGATATAGTATTGGGAAACTTTTGAATCTTTTAATAGACCTCTGTTCTACCAAATATTTTCAAGCCACAAGAGCATATTGATAGAGCTTTAAAACCTCAATAAAATATTGATGAAACTTGGTAGCTGTATTATGACCTTGTTGAGGATTTTGAGGGTTGTATAAAGATAATAGTCCCTAAAGAGTATAATAAATATGTTAAGGGACCTAAAATAGTTGAATTTCCATTTGAATCGCTCAAAGTAACAATAAAATAACAAGAACAATGTGTAAATTTAGTGGAGGAGGTTGATTCTTCTTACAAACACCAATCATGGTAACAAGAGACTTATGGTGATTATATTGTATATAGGAATACTAGTGAGTTTCCAAGAGATTTAATGGAATTTGAGAACATATTTAATTTATATGATCATCTCAGGGGTGATAGAAAGAGACTGACAATCAAGGATAGGAACTATGAACTAGTAGCCATCTCCAATGGTGAAGTGAAGGCTGGTAAGGTACACACTCAATCTAATAAGGAATTGATTAGTATTTTTAGGAGATATGATGACATTTTTTCATGGAGATATGAATACCATAGATGTTTTTTTTTTACTCACACTAATTGGATAAGTTTGGAGGTCATTTTCAAAACCTTTTTACATAGTAGGTTTGATGTTTTTATCCTTTTAAGTGTTGTTTGCATAGTTTTTTTGAGTAGTATAGTTGTTTTTATTTCCTCTAAGTGTTTTTTGCATAGTTTTTATTTCTTTTTTTATTTTATGTGTGTTGGAGATAATTTTTAGTTCATTCAAATTTTGTTCCATCATGTTCTATCCATGATTACACTTTTAGAGTGAGTTGTAGTGAATCTTATGTGACTCTTATGGTCAATGGATGATTAAATATATTGGATCCCTACATATAAAGAAACTATCACACAAAATTCACCAAAATTTTGACTATTATAGTCACCATTGATCTCTTAACACTTGATATACATGAGACATAGCACTTCTCTTATTAGAGTCAGTTGAGTATAGCCTTTGAAGCATTTAAATTATCACTATGATAAAACAAAATGTTGATGTCATCATGGTTACTTGAAAAAATCTCTTCATTGGATGAGGTCTAACAATCATTTTTTGAGGTCATGAGTTGTTATTAGTCCTATAAGATGCCTATTAGAGTGCTTTTCAATAAAAATATGTGTCTAAGGTATTATATGAGGTATTTAACCTTGCCAAGTCTCATTTCATGACTAAAATCATTCAATCTACCCATCAATACAAAATATTACCAAAGATCCTAATAAGTATTCTCAAGTCATAGGGTCACATTAGCCTAATAAAATCCTATTTGATAATTAGGAGCATAAAATGATTTTCCATGATATAATGCATCAAATGAGTCATAAGGTTAGTAATTAGTGTCATTTTATATTTTTATATGCCTATTCCATTGCTTTTAAAAGTGAAATGGGATAAAATATCTTAGAGTACTTATGAGTTGGTCTAATATTTTTGGTTTGTCCAATATTCAAAGTTGGTCTTAAATAACATTGATAAGGTCATATATAAATTTAAAAAAGTCATATTTGAAGTAATTAAGTCATAAAAAGAGTTTAAATTTTCTATAATGTCTCATAAAGTCACATTCATAATTGAAAACTCTTCACAAGCTTTAAATTCCATACATATGGCCTACAACTGCATTTGACTAATTATTTCCCACTTTTTTTTTTATCTCTCCTCAATGAATGTTTAAAGCATTAACATGGGAAGAGTTAATATAAGCTATGATAAATTTGTTACCTATATTCAACCTTTTATTTAGTGTATTATTCACTATTATAATATATTTCCATAAAATTTGAAAAATTCATGAGGTTGTAATAAAGAATTCTAATCTATAAAGTATGTTGCATGTTTATAAGACATTCAAGATCATCCATATTATTTCAAGGTCTTATGAAGCATAAATACAAGGTATACATGTGGATATACATGCCAAGAGTAGAGGTGGAAGTACACGAACAAGCCTAAAATCATAGTTTATAGGTGTAGACTAGGTTAAAAGAAGATTCAACATTGCTTTCATTGCTCTCCTTGAGTTGGATTGCAATGAGAAAAAAGTCAAAGGTAGGGATTTGTAGGCCTATTTTTCATGATTCTAATGTTTCAAATATTATTAATTATTTAGGCATATTTATCATGTTTTTAATTTTTCAAAGCTTGTTAATGATTTCAGGCCTATGTAGCATGTTTCCAACATTTTGATGTTAGTGTAGGATATCATTTTCCTTTTATTTATTTATATGGATTATTATTACACATGTATTTATATATATTATGTATAATATTGAGGTCACATAGGTTTAATAATGAATTAATTAATGTGCACATGCACATGTAAAAATTTTAGTCAAATTGGTGGGTTAGGATACCTTTGACATTTTACCCACCAATATTGAGATATTACACATGAAGCACATAATCCATTTGACAAATGTTTTGTGTTCACATTTCCAAATGTATTGGCTCTATGCCTCTCATATAAGTTATTTTTAATGAGTTTTGAAAGCAATATTACCATAATTTTGCTTTGGTTTGATTTCATTCTCAACAATAGAATTATGCTTATATTTGCTTTCACATTTATAGTTCATGTGTTTGA
Source organism: Torreya grandis (assembly GCA_037957365.1). Classification (NCBI taxonomy): domain Eukaryota; kingdom Viridiplantae; phylum Streptophyta; class Pinopsida; order Cupressales; family Taxaceae; genus Torreya; species Torreya grandis. The sequence continues at coordinate 1,829,093 of JARHVA010002645.1, forward strand.
TTCCAATAGTTGGATCTTAGATAATTCCATCATGATATCAAAGATATTTTTTGGTAAAGAACACCATTTTTTTATTAATTTCCTAAAATATGGAGTAGTTTTTTATTTTGTATTATAACTAATATTGTAAAGGAGAATCTTATAGATCTGTGTGTATCATCTACAGTCCTTTCTTATTTAATTGGTGAAATTCATTAGTATTTTCATGAATTTTACTCATATTTCATATATAATTAACTTTTTTTAGATATATGAGAAGGATTAAAGATGGTTAGATTGAATAATAAATTATTTTTTGATAAGGGGGCAAGATCTGCAAGTTGTTTTTTGTAAATCCATTTTTTTGATAAAAATGACTGGTCATTTTTTTATTTTGATAAAATAGTAATCAATTTTTTTTGGGTTATTCACCTTGGTTTCCTATTTTTTTTTTAAATTTAAAAATTTAATTTCATTAATAAGCTCAAAAATTATAGAATTTTTACTAACTATGGTACTATTAAAAAAATTCCAAAAAACATTAATGATGGAGAAATTTTAAGGAAATTTTTAAATTGTTTTCTTAAAAATAATATTATTTTGGGAAATAATACTATAATGAGTTATTTATCATTATTTTGTAACATTAATTCCATTTAATAAAGATGAAGTGTGAGGTCTAGTTTGGTAGGAGGCCAAACCCCCTCACAAGCCAAACAAACTTTCTCCTTTCCTTCTTTGCTTGACCCAAAATTTCACCCTCTTTTTCTCCTTAGGGACACATTTTGGGATAAGTATGATGTAAATATTTTTTATTTCACTATCACTTATGTAACTATTGAGAATTTTTCTCATTTATGGATGCATTATCTTGTTTGAGGTACAATCACTAAGAGGGAGGGGGGTGAATAAGTGAATCAAGATATTTCAAAACTTCAATATGAACCCTTCAAAACCTTAGTCATACACCATAATCAATCAAGAAGTAAATAACCCACTCAAAATAATAAACATGAAAGATAAGAAATATAACACAAGATGTATGTGGGAAACCCTCTTAGGTGAGAAAACCCACTCTCAATCCTGGAAACAGATGGACTAATTTTTCTATAAGATGATTACAAACATTATACTTTAGTGAAACACCCACTTCACAAGTAATACCTACCCTTAAAGATGACAAGCACCAACCTGCCTAAGATGTTGAGCACCAACACAACATCTATGAAATGAGCAACTCCATAACTCTAATTGATTCTCAATCTAACGGATAAACCCTATAAAACAACTTATTTAAATATTTTAAACTCATTCAAACCTTCACACATAAGCAAGGCATCCAAAACCACCTTTTGGATCAATCTACACACCTCTTGTTTTCATGCATCAAACTTGTAAATTTAATATTAGAATTATGACCACAAGGTCATACATGAAATCAACACTTTGAAATACATTTTAATACATCCACTTCGATCTCACAAACTTCACAACTCATTTTCTCATCTACACACATACTCACCCTCACAAATAGTCTAAATATGGTTTATACTTATACCACTTTATTAGTCTAACCCATCTTGGTCAGCTAATATGCTTACCATAATTGTCTTACTCTTGAAATATTTTTCCACACATTTTACATGGATGAAAAAATTCCACTCCATAGGCTATCCATAGTCCTTAAGACTCAAATCCTTTATTAAGCCTTAATAAGACCTAAAACAATTAGGCCTTCACATCCATACGTTATTATTGTAACTCCATGGGCCACTTTCATATTCTACTAAAAATTCATACACATCAAACCTACCTCCAATAAACCATTTATAAATCCATCATGAGTCCATGAAACCTAAAACACCAACTCAACACTTGAACCTACCAGTTAGGTCTCCTCGCTCTTTAGGCCTTCATACAAAGAAATTATAGTCCCAAACTTATAAATTAACTACTCAAATATTTCACATATCCATATGATTATATCAAATGGGTGAACCCTTTAATACCTTTGAAACACATTCATGTGATTTAGACACTTCAACATAAGTTCTAATCACTTAAATCAACTCTCTCAAAATGACCCCTAAGGCTGGTCATACATAGTCCAAATAAAGTCAAGATATTTTCACTCTCCATATCTAATCAGGGGCATATCATGAAAAAAAATACTTATTATAATCCTTTTATACTTACAAAACATCTTCATACTCATTTTATTCTTCAATTATTCTCATAAATCTTCCAACTCACTTATCCTAATGTGGTCACTCAAACTGTCTGTAGCCTCCAACAAACATAATCAACTAATAAGCAATTTTTCACTCTAAATATGGATTGTTAAAACATAAAAAAATAAAAAATTATGTTCCTCATGTATTATATAACACTTTCCAATATATAATTCATCTTGACACATCAAAATACTATCAAGAACAACTCAATTATCCTTCTCTGGTCACTTGCAGAATATGGTCAAACACAATCAACTTTAGATATACATATATACAACTTTACAAACATTTATGATTTTAATAAAATTATCTATATTCAAATTTAATTACTCTTTAAATTTTATTTTTACTCCATTATAAAATTCATTCTAGATCAAAAGATATAAGCACAATACCTAGAACTAGTTTTTCCATTGTTAAATTCAAATACTAATAGTCACTGATAAATGTAAATATTGTAGACATGTGTGTTCATCTCATTCTCCATAAAAGATAGATAAATTGCACTTTATTTATCTCCTTTTTATAATCCTATATTTAAATCTTTAATTATCACCATTGATCAGTGATCTATGCTTCCCTAATTAAGACACTTGGCATGCTTGTGTGCCTTTTGAGCATTGACTATTTGACTTGAACCTCATAATTGATATCCATCTGCATGAATACCCATGTGCCATTGATATTATATCAAATCATTATGATTGGTATACATGTTACTAGTTTGACAAATATTAGTCACCTTTGATATATTGAATTTAGTATGCCATTTGATTACAATCTCGATGATGAATGCTCACCATTAGATCTATCTTAACTAGTTGACCCCAGATTTCAATGTAGTTAAACTTGAAAATCTTTGGCACATCACAGTCTATAAGATAAAAATTTAAGTTTTATAACTTTAGATAGAAAAAACATTATTATTATAAATCTTTAGGGTACCTTCTTGACACTATAGACAACATATCCATGAAAACCTTCGACCACTGTTGACTTTTTGAGCACCTAAACTAAATACATAAACTTGTTGGATCATTGATATCTACATGATGTGAAGTGATAATATATATTATCTTAAGCTATAATATGCATGCTTATCTTTGTAAATGATCAAATTACACAACAAAAAATCACCAAGACATTTATAGATACCTCACAACCTCTTCTTTGTCCTTACTAATTTACACATATGTCATATACTCTCCAAGCTATCAATCTAATCACTTTGTCATTAATGCAATAATAATCATGACCAAGATTTACATCAATGAAAATCATGAAAACCATGATATCAACTCTCATAGGGGAATCCATCCATGTATCAAACTACTCCTAAAACCTTTACACATGTGAAATATGATGTCATCAAACTGCTTAGTCAGTCTTGTCTACCAAGATGACTACTTGAACCTAGACACTCATATGACTACCCTAATTAATTCCTTTCACTTCCATAAGTTCCCCAAGCACTTATAACATTCCATATGGTCTTTTTAACATGACCACACCATCAATAACATCCATCATCTACCTATTCAAGTCAAACACTAAAGAAGTATTCAAGAACATTGAAGTACATTGAATCACACTTTATCATTATCATTCTAGCACATATGACACTTCATCAGCATCCTTCATCACCTTGGAGACACCATTGCAAAAACTTCCAATAATCTCCCCCTTTATCATTGATTTCAAACACCAATACAAATCTTATGCTCAGACTCTATTTTTTTCTTCAAGTACTTTCTCCTCCTTTCACATAATGATAAAGTGGGCTCATATTTTTATATTAAGGACCTAAAAATACTTAAATAACCAAAAATAGGATAATACCACCTATGATAGATGATACAAACTCCCCCTAACACTATGCATACCTCTTCTTACCTTGATCTTCTCAAACATGCTCCATGACTACACTCTTCTTTGATCATACATAGCTTCTGAGTTTAGGCACCCTTTGAACACCTTCAGACTATCTCTAACCATGAAAAAATAGCACAATTTCCTCCATACCTTCTCTCTTATATTCAAATACATAGTCCTCTAATCTTAATACTTGACCATTTACAAATCTTCCCCTACGTTGATTCATGAGTATTCAATACATTGTCAAAGCATGTAACTTGGTTTGATCAAGTCATCATATCAACATGTTTGAGTTCACATTTATAGAAAACTTATTCATATTTACACCATAACTATCACATATCACATATAGTCCCTCTCACATCATGCATAGATATGCAAGCCTTTTAAACTATCTTAGTTAGCTCCCCATAACTCCATGCTTCATTTGGATTATGAAATCTTTAACAAGTCTTCTTAATGAGCTAGGTCTACTAGTAGTTCTTCGACACTATCCACACTTTAGTCAAAAATCTTATGAAAACATCAATAGATCTCATATCTTGATTATATTAACTTAAAAAACTAAAACAACTAAGAATAACTCTTATATGGATCTCAAAATAATTGACATTTATCCTTTACAATCCATCATGGTTTAGAACCTTCTCAAAGTACTCCCTTCGAACTATCTCATCTTCATAATATGTTGAACTCCATGAAAGACACAACTTGTCATATACATAACTCTAAGACCTTCATGATACTAACAATATGAGAACACATTATCCTCATACTCTATACCAACCTTACCTTTAGTCTTAATCATTTTGACCAATCAATTTAAGAAATAGAAAATGACAAGTTCTTACATGTAGAACCAAAAACCCTAAACACACCTTGAGCACACTAGAAAAAGATCAACACACATTTCTTATGAAAATATAAAATTTTGACAACTCACCATCATAACACTTTAAAGTATTTTTATAAAACTCATTGCTCCCCATTTAACCAATCACATATTCTCATGACCTTTCTTATTCTACAATATCAACCAAAACTCAAGTAGCATCCACTATGTTTCCTTTTACTAATAAGTGTCTCCTTGAATCCTAGAGAGAGACACCCCTAACCCAAAATATCCTAGAGCAATGTGAAAGTAGGAGTTGCCCACAACTCCTCATATTTTCTCTTTTTCTTGGACAACATGAACTGATGATTCTTCTTTTGCTTCACTAAATAAAATTGTTTATCTTCTTTATCACTTTCCTTTTCTTATAGGAAGGTATTGATAATACATGGAGAAAATGGAGATTCTTAGCATACTTTTTCACTTGAATTATCAGTCTCATATTTCAAAGCATCAACACTTGACATTGTAAACTGATATTATTTGCATGAAACTTAATTAACAACATCAAGAAGTTCTCTTAGATCTATACATACCTCAGAACTAGCCTCAATTAGAACATTTGTCTTTTCTTTGAGCTTGGTCTCTTTATTCTTAACATGAGAAGATAATGAGTATCCTTGGCATTCTTCAACCTGTATAGCATCTTATACCATGGAAAATAATCTACTTATACCTATAAAATTATCATGGCACATAATTTACACTTTTGGTTTCCATATTCTAGCTTGCCTACTACCTTGCACTCTAGGAACCTAAAATTACTTAATCTTAATTGATGTCCTTTATTTCTAGAACATAACAATGTAATCAGTTCCTAGATAATTATAGAAAATCACTCTTCTTAATGGAGAATCAACTTATCTTACCTTGTTAAGACAAAATATTAAAATGTGTCCTATGTCATGCTAAATATAGCACTCACTTTTACTCACATCACTTGATTTATGATTCCATTCATAATTTCAAGAAAAAACATTATTTGAAGGTCTTCTACACTCTCCATCCTTATGACCGAATTAATTAAAAGTGTATAAATAACCATTAAAGTTTGTATACACTTTAGGTTGTATAATTTTATTTGTCTTCCTTATATTATCAAATTCATTTATTAACTGATTGTTGATCTTAAAATTATGATTGTTTTTATTCTCAAAAGTCTTCAAGTCATCATGAGTAGTATTTTTTTATGCTTCTATGTATCTAAGACTAGTTCTATCACTTTCATATTTTTGACTACTTAGAATGTTATCTAGATTAATTGATCCCTTTTCAAACTTCACTTGAATTTAAGTATTTTCCAATTCATCTATTAAATAACATATCTTAGTTACATACCATTAACATCTAACTTCTTTGACCTTCAAGTTTGCATTCATAGTCTCTAGCTTATCATTAAGAAGTTTGACTATATTTTTATATTTTTTGAAGTCTACATCTATTATTGCCTCAAAAATATTTAATTTCACCTTATAGTCCTTTATTTGAGACTTAAACTTCTTGGTTTTCTTCTTCTCAATATTCAAATCTTCAAGGTCATTATCAACTCAGTCTCATAGTTTCCCTTATCTTATTCATCATATATATCACTTAAACCACCTCCAAACCATGTAGATTATTATTGATATGATCAAACACCTTCTTCAACCATGAAGAGAGATTATTCTTTAGTAGGACCATCATATTCATGAGAATTATCATAATCATTTTCATTATTCTCATCAGATGAGTTGCAACATCCTTTGCTATAGAGACTCCTCTTGTCCTTGTAAAACATCTTTTGGCCACTATACCTTTTGAAACTTTTCTTGCTCTTATCAAAACTAAATTTCTTTTTATCACTATCATGATCTTTATCATAGTTTTCCTTATGTTTATGAGGAAACTTGTTGGCAAAGTGACCTATCTCTCCACAATTGAAACATTTGAATGGAAGTTTACCCTTAAACATACCTGAACCTATTTTCAATTTTCTTGTTAATAGAGCTATTAATTCATCATCATCAATATCAGAAATATCTTCATCCTTGACCTTATTACCATTGAAGTTCTTCTTTTACTTATTTTATACATTGAAGTTTACTTCTTTCTTTGGTGGTTTTTCCTCATCAACTCTCATCTCATAGGCAAAAATAATGACACGCAATTCATCCATCTTATTTTTGGTGAGATCATGACTTTATTCTATAGTAGAAACTTTTGAATCAAATTTGAAAGTGAAATGCCTTAATAACTTTTACACTAAAGTGACTTCTTTAATAAATTCCCCATACTTTTAATCATGTTCACTACCTCATCAACTCTTAGAATATAGGAAACCACAGTATCCTCTTCCTTCATTTTGAGACTTTTAAATTGCATTTCATATGTTTGTAATTGGACCAACTTCACTTTTGAATATCCTTCATAGATGAGCTTAAATTTTTCCCAAATCTCCTTGGTAGACTTTTAATGTATTACCTTAGTGAACTCAAACTCTAAGACACCATAAATGATAGCATTCATAGATTTGGAATTGTTCTCACTTAGCTTCTTGTCTACAACACTAGTTGGAGGAGTAGGTGGCATGGAATAACCATCTACAATATATTTCAAAGTGGTAAACCACAAGGACATGATATAGGTCTTCATTATTACACTCCAAAAAGAATAATTGGATCTATTGAACAATGTAGCTTTCTTAATAGAGAAACCTTGAGAACATGTCATTGTACCTAAAATTACCTTAAAGTGGTTAAAATTGTATAGAAGGTCCTACTCTAATACCAATTATTATAGGTATAATCACTGAGAGGTGGGGGTTGAATCAATGAATCAAGATATTTAAAAAATTTAATCTAAATAATTTAAACCCTTAGTCATACACCATAAGTAATCAAGAACCAAATAACCCACTCATAACAATGAACATGAAAGATAAGCAAGATAACACAATATATATGTGGGAAACCCTCTTGGGAGAGAAAAACCACTCTCAAGATTGAAAACACATGGAATAATTGTCCTATAATATTATTAAAAACATGAGACTTTAGTGAAGCACCCACTTCACAAGGAGAACCAACCCCTAAAGATGAAAAACACCAACTTACTTAAGATGTGAGCACTAACACAACATCTATGAAATAAACAACTCCAAAACTCTAATTGATTATAAATAAGATGTAAAATCCATAAAAAATAACCTCATAAAATCCTCTTTACTTGTTTAAACCTTCACACATAAGCAAGGCATCCAAAACCACCTTTTGGATCAATCTACACACCTTCATTTATTCTCATGCATCAAACCTATAAATTTAACATTATAATTATGACCACAAGGTCATACATGAAATTTTCACTATGAACTACCTTTCAATACATCAAATTATCTATCACAACCTTCATAACTTGTTTTCTCATCTACATAGATACTCACCCTTATAAATAGTCCAAATATGTTTTGTACTTATACAACTTTCTTGGTCTAACCCATATTTGTTGGCCAAGATGCTTACCATAATTGTATTACAATATAAATAGGTTTCCACACACATTAATTAGGTGAAAAATTCCACTCCATAGGTCAGCCATAGTCCTTAAGACTCAAATCCTCCATTAGGCCTTAATTAGACCCAAAACATTTATGCCTTCACATCCATACATTACTCTTTTAACTCCTTGGGACATTTTTATCTTATAACAAATATTAAATCACATAAAACCTATATAAAATATAAAAAATCTAACTCCATCATGATTCCATGCCACCTATAACATAAACTCAACACTTAAACCTACCAATTAGTCCTCCTCACTCTTTAGGGCTTCATACACATTAATAATAGTCTCAAACTTGTGAAGAAACTACTCAAATATTTCACATATCCATATGATTAGATCACATGGGTGAACCCTTTATGATATCTATAACACATTCATGTTATTTATACACTTCAACATATTATCTCTAAGAACTTAAATTAACTCTCTCAAAATGACCACTCAGGCTGGTCACACATAATCAAAATATAGTCAAGTTATTTTGGTTCTCCATATCTAATCATAGGGATATAGTGATAAACAATGACATATTATAATAATTTTATACTTATAAAACATCTTCATACTCATTTTCTTCTTCAATTCTTCTCAGAAATCTTCCAACTCACTTCTACAAAGTGGTCACTCAAACTGTTTGTAGCCTCCAACAAACATAGTCAACTACTAAGCAATTATTCACACTGAAGATGGTTTGGTAAAACCTCCAAAATACACACATATGGTTTTCATGGAGTCTATAACACTCTATAATGGATAGTTCATCTTTAAAAATCAAAATACTATTAAGAATAATTAAATTATCCTTCTCTGGTCACTTGAAAAATATGGTCAAACACACAGTCATCTTTGGAGCACAATATATGAAAATTTACAAAAATTTAGACCCTATAATAATTTTTTTTATATGTTTCATTAATTCTTATTCAACTTTTATTTTTACTCCATCAACAAATTCCTCCTATATCAAAATATATAAGCAAAATACTAAACATTGGTTTTTTCTTTATTAAATTCAAATACCAATGGTCACTGGTAAATGTAAATATTGAAAACACATGTCTTCATTTCATGCTCCATAAATTCTATATCAATTTCACTCCATTTATCTCCATTCAAGCCTCCTAAATTTAACTCTTTAACACTCATTTTTTATCATTGACATGTACTTTCATAATTAAGACACTTGTCAATCTCACATGCCTTCAGAGCATTAATTATTTGGCTCAAACTGCACTGTTGATCTCCATCTACATGAACATATATGTTCCATTGATCTTATATCAAATCATTTTTATTTAAACACATGTAAATACTTCATGGAATCTTAGGAACCTTTGACATATCAACTTCACATGCACTATTGGATCATAATTTGGATGATGAACACTCACCATTAGATCTATCTTGGCTAGTTGACCCCAAATTTCAATGCAGTTAAACTTGATGGTATCTGGCACATCATAGTATACAATATTAACTTTGAATGTTTATAAATTGAGATAGAAAACACTTCAGGATTCTAAATATCCAAGGTACCTGTTTAGCACTATTAACTTTCTGAGTACCTGCACTAAATGCACAAATTTTTTTTGCTTCATTCATATATGCATGATGTACAGTGATGGTTTGGTTTCTCTTAAGCTATAATAATCTTGTTTATATTTTCAAATGATCAAATGACACACCAAAAATTTACCAAGACATATATGTATGCCTCACAACCTCTTCTTTGTCCTTATCAATCGGCACTTATCCCATATACTCTCCAAGCTATCAGTCTAATCACTTTGTCATTAATGTACTAATAATCATGACCAAACTTGACACCAATGACAACCATGACAACCATGAAATAAAATCTCATAGGGTAATCCATCTATGTATCAAACTACTCTTAAAACCTTCACACATGTGAAATATGATGTCCTCAAACTTGTCTGCCAATATGACTATTTAAACCTAGACACTCATATGACTATCTTGATTAATTAATTTCACTTACATAAGTGCCCAAATCACTCATAACACTCCATAAGGTAATTTTAACATGACCACACCATCAATAACATTCACCATCTTCCTATTCTAGTTAAACACTAAAGAACTATGTAATAACATTGAAACACACTTTATCAATGTCATTTTATCAAAAATGACACCTCATAAAAATCCTTGGACACCTTGAAAACATCATTGAAAAAACCTAAAAAATTCTTGGTTGAGTCTAACATCTATTTTTTATGAGAGTACATTGCCATTTGTGCCTTTAATGTAAATATTTCACTCATTTTTATTGTATCCTCTTTATCATTTTGTGTATTGCATAATAGTAAATACTAAATTATACTATGCATTCAAAAACATCATATAGATGTCTTGTTGTTGTGTGTATTCTATGATGGTGTATACTACACCAAATCTTGCACTTTGACAACATTGTCTATATATATATTTGTGTGTGTGTGTGTGTGTGTGTTTTACTATGCCAATCTGTACCTAAACTTCATTATATTAGAGTGTAGATCTAGGTAAGTAGTACCTTATTTATAATGTATGCATCATCTTTCCTTGTTACATGATTTTAATTTACATGAATCAACTCTATACTCATACTTATGAATATATTTAGACCTACACAATATCTTAATATTTGATGGGATTTATTGTGCATAAATATAGAGTGCCAATTCTATACACACTAAAGTGTTGATTATATATGCACTAAAACATAAAGTGTAAAACTTCTCTAATTGGGGTGAGGGTTATTTTTGATAATTTTAGGGGGTTAATTTATGACTTTCCTTCTTTGGTGTTCATTTAGTTTCTAATTTAAATACATCATGGATCACAATTTGGTTTTGCTTCTCACTCCATTCAATTATCATGATTAGAAGTCTAGTGTAATTTTTTCTAAGAAGCAAAGGTTTACATAGGATAAATATGAATATGGAAATTGAACCAAAACTTGGTGTAGATAAAATTAAGTGGTATAATAGGTGTGATGAAGCATATGGTCTTTTGTGTTTGTCTATTTCTTTTGACTAACTTTTTCACATTAAATCTTATAAATCACCACATGAGATTTGGAACATCTTGGAACAACTCTTGGGGAAGCAGGATGTATGGAGGGGTCATCAGGTAGAGAATGAGCTCGTTAGTTTGATTCTAGGTAGTTTTGACACTATATAATACTTTATCACCAAACTTAAATCACTTAGGTTGTAATTGAAATTTTGTGGCATAGAGAAAAAGGATGAACAATTGATCCTCTCTATTCTTTTTAGGTTAGGTCCTAACTATTCAGTTTTTGTCTCTACCTTTTATTCTACAAAATGTTCCCTAAGAAATACATGGAGTATGCCATACTTAGATTATTTTACCAAATAATTGACTAGGAAGAAATACAAGATCATCTAAATGGGTACACTAAAGTTCTCCAAATCACATGCTTTGTTGAGTCATGACAAACTGAAGACTTCAATTAGTAAGGAGAAGAAATAAAAAAATAAGGACCAAGATGAATGAAGGGGTCAAAAATCAGATTCTAGGCCAAAATTATCATATGATTCCTCTTTTCATGTGGGAAACCAAATAGAGAGAGGATCACATGTGCCTATTTAAAGAGAACTAGGCATAATGAAATAAAATTGATGAAGAAATAGATTGATCAACCAAAAAAAATGATTGATAAAAGAAACATCAATGTCCCTGATTCAGTCAAATTGAGTTCATCAACACAAGAGTCTTCTAAGGAAAAATATATTAGTAAGGTAAAAGGTAAGGGCAAGGTTCTTGTTGTAGTTACATCTCATCCATCCACATGGGTGATTGATTTTTCTACCTCACATCACATGGCTTCTTCATGAGACTTGTTCTCATTATTAGAGTCATGTTCTATGCCATATATTATGATAGGTGATGACACTTATGTTAAAGTTTTTGGGAGAGGGTCTATTGAATTTGATTATGAAACATTCAAAGATGTCTTATGTGTTTCCTCACTATCAAATAATCTCTTATATGTTTACGAAATCACCCACATTGGATCAAAAAAGAGAGTTGAGTTTACTCTAGATTATATGGTCATTAGGGAGTTGCATAGTAATATTAAAGTTTCCATTGGGAAATAAAATTAGTAGTCAAGGTTTTACACCTTCTCAAACATTTCTCTTGATTAACCTTCTACTGCATTACTCACTCATTCTCATGGGGTAAGTAAGCTATGACATGAGAGATTTGGTCATCTAAACTATCGCTACTTAGAACAAATAAGTCAACAAGATATGGTAATAGGGTTACCTCATGTTCATTTTTATAATGGTTTTTGTAAAGTTTTCATGCTTGGTAAACATCTTAAAGATAAATATGATAAAGTAAAATGATGGAGATCTACTCAAATTTTGGAGCTAATTCATAATGATGTTTTTGGTCTATTTATAAAACATTCATTCAATAGGGGTAAATACATTATTACCTTCATAGATGAATTCTCTATGTATAATTTAGTACATTTTATTCAATAAAAGTCTAAGCTCTTTGACCATTTTAAGTATTTCAAAGCTCTTGTTAAGAAATAGTCAAGGAAAACTATCAAGGTTCTACACACTAACAATGGCGGTGAGTATGTTAGACATCACTTTGAGTAGATTTGTACTTTAGAAGGGATTGATATACAACAAATAACTACATATAGTCCTCAATATAATGATGTTGCAAAATTTAAGAATATATCTTTGAAGGAAATGGAAAATTTTGTGATACACTCCAAATCACTTGCACTACAATATTGGGGAGAAGCCATTAACTATTCTTTCTATATCCAAAATTATGTTCCTCATAAAGCATTGAAAGGAATCAATTCCTTTGAATCTTAGTGAAGTTAAAATCCTAAAGTTAAGCACTTTAGGGTCTTTAGATCTCTAGCTATGGCCCACATTCCTAGGAAGAAATGTAAGGCCATAGAACATAAAAGTAGGACTTATATATTTGTTAGGTATGTAGAAGGTGTTAAGGGACATAGTAATCTTCATCCTACCATACATGAGTTGTTAATTGAGAGGAGTGTATGCCTTTAGGAGGGTCCATCAGAATAAACACTTAACACTTATAGCTACTCCTTAGATTTACTTGGATATGATGATAGTTTAGATGATTCAGATCAGATACCTAATGATGAGGATTCTTCCTTAAATTTAAATGATGAGGTTAGTGATAATAATTCACCTTATTCCATTCATAGTGAAATTTATGAATTTGAATAATCTCCTCTTGATTATCTGACTTTATGTCCTCTTTGGCTAGACAAACTCTACATAGTGTAGGTGATTAGATTGGAGATCCATTAGATGTTACGTAGACTCATTCACAATTTTAAGTCATTCCACATGTTTTCATCTCTTTTAATTATGATCCAAAGTCATTTTTTGAGGAATCTAGAGTTCTTGAGTGGGATACATCTATACATGAAGAGTATAGTTCCTTGATTTGGAACCACACTTGGGATCTAGTACCCCTTCATAAAGTAAGGAAACTTCTTTAATTTAGGTGGATCTATCAAAAAAAAATGTATCAGATGGGTTGATGGATAAGTTAAAATCATGATTGTTAACAAAAGGATTTTCATAAGTTCTTGGCATAGCCTATAAATAAATATTTTATCCAATAACTAAAATGACTTCTATTCGACTCACTCTTTCAATTATCGTAGCTCATTATTGGGATGTTGAACATATGGATGTGAAGATTTCCTTTCTTCATGGTGACCATGAGGAGGATATATATATATATATATATATATATATATATATATATATATATATATATATATATATTAGCTATAAGGTTTTGTGGAAAATTATTCCTAAGTGTGTAAACTTTGAAAATATATCTATGGCCTTAAACAGGCCCCTTAGGCTCGGTATGCCAAGATGGATTCATTCCTTCTCATAGTTGGTTTCACTAGATGCAATTCTGATCTGAATGTCTACATAATATTGTAGGATATTTCACTCTTGATTCTAGTTCTATATGTGGATGAGTTATTGATCATAGGTAATTAGTAATCCTCCATTTTAGTAGTGATAACTACTCTACATGATAGATTCTACGTGATTGACTTGGGTTTTTTTAATTATTTATTTGGTATTGAAATTACACAATCTAACTCAAGGATTACCATTTCACATGCTCACATGGTTTTACATAAATACCTATAAGCCATCTCTAACTCCCTTTATTTTTGGATTCAAACTTGAGGCTGAGTATTCTTCTTCATTAGTTGATGCTACCTTGTATTGAAAACTTGTTAGAAACCTCATCTATTTGACTCACTAGACCTGATATTTCATATACCCTAGGCATGGTCTTTAGGTTTACGCAGACACTATATGATCTACACTAGAAAGGATCCAAACTAATTATCCATTAGATTTAGGGTACTCATAGTTTTGGGATACATTATGGAGCATGCATTGATACTGAATTAATTTTATACATAGATTCAATCTAGTTTGTTGATATTGAACATCACATGTCCACTTTAGGATACTATTTCTTACTTGATTTAGGAATGATTAGTTAGTATAGAAAGAAGTAGAATGTTATTGCTTTATCATCCATTGAGGCTAAATATAGAGGTGATTTTAATAATTCTACTAAAGATAATTAGATTCATTACATTCTTACTATTTTTTTATATAATTCAAGAAACCCACAATAATATTTTGTGACAAACAAATCACTATCTAGATCTATAGGAATTTAGTCCAATATCAGTGGAACAAGCACATCGAGATTCATATGCACTTCACTTAGGGTCTCATTCATGTACAAATCATTACTATTATATTTTTACTGACTATGGATAAGATAGTTGATATCTTCACCAAACCTTTCACTAAGAATAAGTATATTCACTTACACACTCCTCTTGGGGTACAAGATGCATCAACATCATCTTTAAGGGGGCCTTATAGTCCTCTTCTTATTTTCTCTCTTTGGGGGGCAGTTTCTTCCTACAAGTTTTCTTCTTTTCCTCTAATTTTTTAGAGTTGCATAGTAATTGGGTACCTCATCAATGCATGTTTCTATAATACATTTTGTTTACCCACATAAGTTACACTTAAGGGGGTATTAGTGTAGGATATTACTTTCCCTATATTTATTATTATGGATTATTCATACACATGTATTTAGCTTTATTAGGTATAATATTAAAGTCAAGTAGGTGTAATAATGATGAAATTAAAGTACACATGCACATGTGTGTTGAGCATGGTCCTAAGATTAATTTATTACCATTGATGTCAAGGTGATCTTAGTACATAATGCATTAATGACAAAGTGATAGGTTCTAAAGGATTCTAGAGTATATATCATCTGTGCAAGTATTTAAGGTGATTAACCATGTTTGAGGGGTCATATTAGGTCACAAGATTGATTGGGTACTCTTTTAAGGTAAAAGTAATTAATTAGAGAAGTCTTGTGATGGTCTAGGTTAGCCTAGTCAACTTGGTATAACTTCTTGAGTAATTAGATTTATGACATCAACATTAGCACGTGTGAAGGTGTTAGAAGAAACTGGTATCATGGGTTTCTTTAGATTTGTGACTATATAATGTGGTTAAAATTTTTGGTATTGATATGATATCTAGCTAACATTATGTTGGTGTAAATTTGGTTTCCCATATAGATTTCACTATTTTACATACTTAGCCAAATTTGCAATATCAAGTGATTGTTGGAATTCAAATGTTTGAATTTACAAAGGAAAACTAATCAATAGTTTGTTATTTATAAATTTTGATATTAGATGTATTTTATGGTGGTGTAAAAATAAAATCAGTATAGGACTTCAAGGGATATCCATGAAAATTTATTAGGATGTTTGATTGATCATACAATTGCATTTATTGCATGTGAGAATTCACTATTGTTGACTTTTTTTTCTGAATAAAATAGGGTGGAAAGAAATGATTTTAGAAGTAAAAATATTGATCAAAACTTATTTGTATAAAAATAAAAAATGAATAAGACTATATATATATCATCATCAAAGTGATTTGGAGTTTTGACTATTCATACAGGTGTAGTTACTATAGTTCAAAGACATTTTTTTTATTGTAATTATTGTAGGTTTGAGTAGGCTTCTTGCAGTGGTGTTTATGAGCCTTTGGAGGATGAATGAAGGTTCCTTATGGATTGGAAGATTTTATTGAGTTATTTATATTTATATACATATGTGTAATTTATATGGAAATTTTATATATAGTTAGTTTGAGCCTTTTGTGAAGACAACATTTTTGGGCTTTTTAGACCTAATAGGTCTTTAAGACCTAATGGAGGTTTCAGAGTATGAGTGAATGAATTTATGTTTCTTAAGCATGTAAAAGGATTGTGTAGGATGAAATTAAAGTTTTTTAAGTGTTCTTGGTCATTAGAAAAGGCCATCTAGAGCATAGTGGCTCAAAGTGTTCCATGAAGGTGAATTAGCTCTCCATGGGACCTATTGAAGGTGTGAGGGTTAAAAGAGATTTCATAAGGTGGTTGAGTAACTTGGAGTGGTGTATGACATGGTAAACATAAATAAGGATTTGATGAATTTTTTTAAAAGTGTTTAAAATGGTTCCATATATGGTTCTGAGCTATTGGTATCTAAGTGTAACATGTGCCCTAGTGGAGGGATAATTGCTTAGGTCTTACTTAAGCCTAGTGTGTTGTTTTGAGCCATTTGAAGTATGGAAAACCTAATGAGTTAATGTATATTATATGTAATGTGTATAATGATATATTTTTATGTCGATCCATGAATTTAAATTATTGTGTTTTACCAATATTGATTGGAGAAAGAATCATGCATTTGTATAAGGCTACTTTGGCCTAATTGAGATTGTTAGAGAATTGGTGTGTGAAGTGAATTATATATGAGTTTTAAAAAGGGTAAGAGGACATAAAAACTATAAAAAAATAATTTTTGATATGTTAAAATGTTATAACATAGTTTCTTTCATGTCATGATCAATTTCGAAGACTGAAAGAGAGCAAAGAAGTATAGAGTGATCCAAAAGGATGTTTTGGATACATTGCTTATCAGTTAAACAATGAGATTGTGAAGAGAGTGGTTTGACAGTTTGAAGATTTTTGTGAGGGAATTAAAATAATTATAATAACATGCTGAAAATTTCATGAATATTTGATAGTGGTGCTAAAGGGAATTAATATGTTTATGTATTGATTCAAGGCATAATTAGGCCTGGTTTGTCTAGATGACCTAGAGTGAAGAAGTTCATTAAATATATGTTAGAAGAGTAATGAAAAGGTTATGTATGATTGATATTGATGATGTATAAAGAATTTATTTACATGTAATAATATTATATTTTGAATTATTAATGGCCTCAATCTCATGATCATGTGTATGAGGGGTAAAGAAGAAAAAGAGTTATTGTATGCCTATGTAAGAGACAAATTTGTGTTTGGTTAAACTACCATCAATTGTATGAGGTAGAGAGGTACATTTTTAGGTGTTAGAGAAAGATAATTTAATATTAATTTTTTCAAGACATAATATCATAGGTGGAGATTATTTTTTAGGTGTTTGAATTGGTGCTTGATGACCTAGGTGGTTGTAGCCTCCTTGTTAGTTGGTGCTAGTTAAAGGTCTAGTGGGTGATTGACCAAATTGAGGGGTGGTTGATCCTTAATAAATTTGTGCTGATATAAATCTAATAAATATCTTTTTAGGATAGTATTAAAAATCTTGTTTCAAGTTGGTTTTATCCCCCATGAGGGTTTCCCACATAATTCATGTGTTATGTGCTTTGATCTTGCATTGTTTTCTTTGTTCATTGCAATGAATGGTTTATATGATTCATGAATGATTATGTTTAATGGTTTAGAGTTTGAATAATTGGAATTTAATTTGATTTTGTTTCATCACTAATTCACCCCTTGTGATTTTCCTTCTAATAATTGGTATCAGAGCATGTCCTTTAGGAAGGCTTGACAACTAGAAGGTGGTCTTTGAAGCACAAAATGGCTAAGAAACTAAGAAAATAAAATCAAGAGTTGAGGTATATGGATAAGGTTTATGAGATGAGAATTTTAATTTTAAGATTGATAAGGTCATAATGGCTAAAGAGGTTGAGAAGGCTATTAAGGATCTCATGTCTCATTTATAAAATGATAATGTAAGGATCAGTTCTATGGAGGCTCTTAAGGAGAAGGTATGTATCTTTAACTCTAATGTAGCCTTAGAAATAAAAAACTATAAGATGAGTATTCATGATTATAATAATCAATTAGAGGCTATAAATTCAAGTTTTATGTCAAAGAAGGCTAAGTGTGATCGATTGAAAATCGAGCTAGGCTCCTTGAAGGTTGGGCATGAGAAGCTAGTGGTCAAAATGAGAAGGATTGAGAAAGAGGAATCAAATCAAGTCAATGAGGTGAGAATACCAACAATACATCACAGTTTCATGAGGTTTGTTAATTTATCTCATAATCAATGTTATGTTAATTTATCTCATAATCAATGTTATGGTTGTAATAAATTTGGTCACATTACAAGAGATTGTAAAAGGAGAATTAACTTGTCAAAAGGAGATAACAACCATTATCAAGAAAAAGTTAAGAATG
This sequence comes from Torreya grandis, assembly GCA_037957365.1. Taxonomy (NCBI): domain Eukaryota; kingdom Viridiplantae; phylum Streptophyta; class Pinopsida; order Cupressales; family Taxaceae; genus Torreya; species Torreya grandis. Next base: position 1,848,254 of record JARHVA010002645.1, read on the forward strand.
GTATTTTTTGTTTTAGGTGTCATAGATTTGGTCATATTTAAAAATATTTTAAAAATAAGTTTTATAAGTTCTTAATGCAAAATAAGATGTATAGAGCTCCTAGCGTGCAAGGAAGATGTCATACATGGATATAGAGACATAAGACTATTAAAAGAGATAAAATTGAGACCAAGGATGAATTGGTTGACAAACATATCAGTCAATATGGTTTGTTTTTTATGGTAGATATGAAGGAAAGACATCAATACTATTTATTAGGGTATGTTGACAAAGGAGTCAAAGAGAATATGAATGAGCCAATCAAGCCTATGAGGAGGCTTAGGAAAGATAAGAAAACTAGTGAGAGTATGGAGACATTAGAATATCCTAAAATTTAGATGTTATAAGTGCCTTGGTAGGTAAGGTGTCTCTATTAGGATTCATAAATTCATTATTCAATCATTTGAAGAATCACGGAATGGTGTTCCAAAGTTGAAAAGTGAGAGACCAGTTAATGGGTCAAGGTATGTTCTTTATCTTGATATATATATAAGTTGAGTATGGATTATTTATATTTGTTTCAAATATTTAATATATATATATATATAACCTATTAATATTTGCGAGAATTGATTTCAAGATATGAAGTTATTTATGGAATAAGATCTTACTTTGAGTGTCCTTGGTTGGCATAAGGGTTATAATGCAAGAAACCCTTAACATGGTGTATCTTGGGTTGTACAGTGAGTTAGATCACCAAACATGGTAATTAGGTGTAAAATTATTATATAGAAGTATCCAATGAGGTTATGGTATGATAGAGTTAGTCCCTTGATTTAAAACTATGAGAATTTCAAGTAATGTATCTTTGTTTATAATTTACCTTTTTAAAGTGACCTAGGAGAAGAGTATCTTTTCTTATGCAAGAGAGAGGTCCTTGAAGGGCTAAGGTAAATCCATATTTCAGTAAAAGGAAGGAATATATGTGATTATATTTCATCCATTGATGGCCTAATAAGGTAGGTTGTTTAGGTTGGTATCTTAAAGAACTCTTATAATCATGGATTCAGGTAAGTTTAGTTGATTTGATCATGTTCTTATTGTTAAGATCAGTTTGGCTATTCGATTCATATGAAAAGGTTTGTAAACCATTTAAGGAGGTCATTTAGACCCAAGAATATCAACATTTAATTTATTTGTCTCATGAAAGTATGTTGGATATTTGTTCACATGGGTTTGTTCATATTTGTGCTTATATCACGTGGTTAAAATTGTAGGTCTCGATATGGTGTATAGAAAAAGTTATGGTGGTGCAAAGTTGATCTCCTAAGTAGTTTTCACTATTTTCCATACTTAGCCAAATTTACAATATCAAGTGACCATTAGAATTCAAATGTTTGAATTTACAAAGGAAAACTTATCAGTAGTTTTTTGTTTATAAATTTTGATATTGGATGAATTTGATAGTTGTGTAAAAATAATAGTGGTATAGGGTTTCAAGGGATATCCAATAAAATTTATTAGGAGGTTTGACTAGTCATATAATTGAATTTATTACATGTGAGTCAACTGTTATTGACTATGTTTTTATTAATAATCTAGGGTACAGAGAAATGATTTTAGAAGTAAAAATATTGATAAAAAATTATTTGTATAAAATTAAAAAATGAATAATACTCCATATATATCATCCTAAAATTTATTTGGAGTTTTGAATGTTCGTACAGGTGTAGTATTATAGGTCAAAGTTGACTTTTGTTGAGTGTAATTATTATAGGTTTGAATAGGCTTCTTGTAATGGTGTTTATGATAATTTAGAGGATTAATTAAGGTGACTTATGGATTTTATGATGTTCCTAAGGTCTTTATATTTCCATACATATGTGTATTTTACATGGAAAGTTTATATATAGTTAGTTTGAGCCTCTTTTGTGAAGATAGTGTTTTTGGGCTATTTAAACCTAATAGGTCTTCAAGACCTAATGGAGGTTTTAGAGTATGAGAGAATTATTTGATGTTAATTAAGCATGGAAAATGATTATATAAGATGAAACTAAAGTGTTGGAATCAGTTTGGGTTATTTTTAAATTCCATTTTAACCATAGTGGCTCAAAGTGTTCCATGAAGGTGAATTAGGTCTTTATGGGACCTATTTAAGGCTTGAGGGCTAAAAGAGGTTTCATAAGGTGAGTGAGTGACTTGGAGTTTTATATAACATGGTAAAAATTAATAATTTTTGGAGTAAATTTTGTTGATTTTTTTAAAATGGTTCCATATTTGGTTAAGGGCTATTGGTATCTAATTTTAACATGTCACCTAACGGAGGGCTGATTGTTTAGGTCTTGCTTAAGCCTAGTGTGTTGTTTTGAGCCATTTGAAGCATGGTTGACCTAATGATTTGACGTATATTGTATGTTAAATTACCAAATATATATTTTGAGGTTGATTAATGAAGGTAGAGTATTGTGTCTGACCAAGATTGATTAGAGAAAGAATCATGCATGTGTATAAAGTTATTTTTTCCTAATTGAGCTTGTTAGAGAATTGGTGTGTGAAGAAAATTATATATGAATTTGTATAAGGGTAAGAGGCCATGAAAACTATACAAAATATTCATGTTGAATATTTTAAAAGGGTATATTTTTATTTTGTTTTATGTCATGATCAAGTTTGAAGATTGATGATGAGCAAAGAGGTGTAGAGTGATCCAAAGGGTTATTTTGGATGCATTACTTGTGAGTTAAACAATGGGATAGTGAAGTGAATGGTTTGAGAATTTTAAAAAGTGTGTGAAGGAATAAAAATCATAAAAATAACATGTTAAACATGTCATGAACATCTGATCGTGGTGTTGATGTTAATCAGTATGTTTTTGTATTGATTCAAGCCATAATTAAGCCTAGTTTGTCTAGATGACCTAGAGTGAAGAAGTGCATTGAATATATGTTAGAAGAGTAATGTATAGGTTGTGTATGACTGATATTAACTATTTTTAAAGAAGATATTTACATCTAATAATATTAAAGTGTGAATTAGGAATGGCCTCAAGGTCATGAGCATGTGTATGAGGGGTAAAGAATAGAAAGAGTTATTGTATGCCTATATACGAGAAAGATTTGTGTTTTTATGAACTATGATCAGTTATATGAGGTAGATAGGTAGGTTTTTATGTTTTATATAAAGATAAGCTCTTAATAAGGTGTTAAATACATTAGATCATAGCTATATATGAGTTTGGAGGTGTTTTAGTTGGTGCTTGATCACCTAGGGGTTGTAGATTCCTTGCTAGTTGGTGTTAGATAAAGGTTTAGTGGGTGATCCTTGATCAGTTGGTTCTGATCTAAATTGAAGAAATAAATTTATAGGATAGTATTCCAAAGTTTTTTTCACATTTGTTTTCTCCTCCATGAGGTATTCCCACATAATTCATGTGTTATGTGCTTTGATCTTGCATTTTTTTCTTTGTTCATTGCAATGAATGGTTTATATGCTTCATGAATGCTTATGCTAAATGGTTAAGATTTTGAAGAATTGGAATTGAAGTCTATTTTATTGCATCACTATTTCACCCACCCCCCTCTCAGTGATTTTTCTTCCAATAATGTGAAAATTTTAGTCAAATTGGTGGGTGAGGAGACTAAAATTGGTGGGTGAGGATAACCTTGACATTTACCCATAAATATTGACATATTATAGATGGAACACAAAATCCATTTGGTAAATGTCTTATGCTCACATTGTCAAATGTATTCACTCTATGCCTCTCTTTTACCTATAAATATGCCTCCCATATAATCTATTTTTAATTATTTTTGAATTTAATATTATCATAATTATGCTCTAGTTTTATTTCATTCTCAACATAGATTTTTTTTCTATTTGCTTTCACATTATAATTTGTGTATTTGATTCCACCAGTTGGATCTTGGATAATTCCATCATTTGAATATTATAAATGATTGATTTAAATCATAAAAAATATTATAGGATATTAATGAAGACTATTTGTATTTTTAAGAACCATTTATAATAGTTGAGAGCTTCCAAGAAGAATCAATAGGATTGTAGACAAGAGATATGCCCAAAAGAGGAAAACTTGACTTGCATGGATGAGGTTCTTGTAAGCTCTTTCAAATGATATAAACACGTAATGAGGGCTTATATGATTCAAGGTAATATTCATCTAGAATTTAAATCTTTCATGATAAAAGACTTCATGAGGCACAAATAAATCCTATAGCCTTAAAACAAGGCTAATACCATTTTTATGGGGTTTTCAAGCAATGACAATCACTTTATTTCTTACTTTTACAAGTGCATGATTATTTAAGTGTTTGGAATTTATTTTTTCAGGTCCTAAGGTAATTCATGATTACCCTTATATGTATAAAAAACCGAAAAATTACATATAAATAATCTAAAAGACTGTAAGCCTAAGTGAATGGAAGTTGCAAGGGTTTTAAGCTAATATAATGCTAATTTCTTATTCCCTTCATGCATGGATTATATAGGGTTTTAATAAAACTTTGGACTATCTTAGGTTATCCCCTAGTGGTATCCATCAGCTATGAATAATCAAAAAATCTTGTGCATTTATGTGATAGACCTTATAAATAACCAAAACCTATTTAAAACACTAGGACTATGTCTTCACTTTTAGAACATTTTTAAAGTTTTGAAGAATAAAAAGGATTTGAAAAAAATTTATAAGGATTTAAGGAATCCAATATTGAGTAATTAATATCTTGGAGAAATTGAAAACCTACAACATGTTTTCAAAAGGTATTAATTGTTATAAATGGTGTTAAAACTCCACAAGTTATCAAGAGCTCACCAATATATCTACTAGATTCTTGGAGGCCTTCAGGGTAATCAAGGTTTTAAATAAATTTGAATAAGTATTCAAGATTTAAAATATAAAAATAAGGTTCCTTTATTAATCAATATGAAATTATTTCTCAAAGCATTCAAAAGGTGCATATAGGTCTAAGACTATGATCAAATTTTTTGATGGGTATAACTCAAAAAAAGTTATCTACATAACTTCTATAAGAATTAATAAGACCTTCATGAATGTCATAATAAACCTTAATTGTGTCCTAATACTATGTTGAATTTTTATGAAATATCTAAGAGACTTCAAGCCTAAAACTAAAGTCAGGCTTTAATATTAGAAATGATCTCCTATAGGCTCCTATAGTTAGTTTTCAAAAGTTTGAGATGTCTTGGGTATTACCAAGGTTTAAAATTTAAATATAACCTTTGATAGGTGTCTAAATCCTCATGAAGTTATTATGAACCTATAGTAATAAGTCAGGAAAAGTTGTGGCATAATTTTAAAGGATTACCAATATATTGGAGGCCTATAAAAATGGAAAGTAGGGATTTGAAACATAAATAACATATCTATAGGTATACATACCTTTATAAAGTGTTTGATGAATCTCCTATAGCTTACCATGAAGAGAAAGATGAATTAAAAATAGGCCACTCTTAAACAAGTCTAGCAATGGAAATAATGAGATCACAAGTATGATTATTGTTGACATTTTGGCTTTACAAGATAAATGTTAACCCCTATTGTAAACAACTAAATCCCATCTAGGTTTGTCCTTGGTGTCTAAAAATTGTCATTGGTCTCATAAATCTCTCTTGAAAGTATTTGATCCTTGTTAAGAGTGCCATGGTGTGTAATAGAGCCTATTTCTAGATCCATCATATCATAACTATTTTTAGGTCTATTTGGTGATGTGATAGTGGTCATGGTGATCTTTGAGTGATCAAGAGAGTTCTAAGTGTCTTGGAAGGTCTATAACGATGGTATAAAATAGTGTTTGGAAAGATTAAGGTTTCTAATCCTTATAGTTTTAGGCCTATCTAAGCCATTTAAAGAAGATAAACCTTTATTTGTAGAATTTAAGGGTTTCAAACCTTATAAAATATCATAATATGAAGTTCTATTATTGTGTTTAATGTCATTATTCATGGTTTATCCATTCAAGCAATTTTAAGCCTTCATAACCCTCCTTAAAGTCATTAATCACCCTTTAAAAACATTATATTAGTCAATTTAAATATAAAATCCTTATAAGGGGTAATATTTAATGTATCTCATTATTTAATAAATGTCTTAAAAGATCCCCTAAGACATTACTAATAATTTTATATCTTTAAAAGGTCTATCTTTTAGTCAATTCCACTCCCCACTCATCAATTAGGTCCCACACATGGGAAAAAGTGTGCCTCTTTAGCTTCCCCTACTATAAATATAGTTTAAAAAGTATTTTAACTCATTTTTCCCCTCCCTCTTCCCACTAATGGCATCCCAAGGTCAAAAACATGAAAAAATGTAGGAAAAGAAGGTATTTTAAGGTGTTTTAGTAGGTTGTATGGATTTGTACGGTCATGTTCATATAGAGGGGGGTCATATATTATAGGTGGGTTTATGAAAGGAATTCTAGTAGAGTTTCATGATTATAGGATTTAAAATAGGTTTAAAACCATTCCTATCTCTCCATAGAGCTCCTTGGTAGTCTAGGTATTAGGAACGCATGCTACTCTTTCTTTTTTACTTTGTTAGTATATTAGTTTCTATGGGTGGATATGCTTTGTAAGTCATCCCATGAGCATTTTATTTTATCTTAAATTCATGGGAAGTAGTATTTTATTATATTATATTTAGTATATAAGTAATTTTTAAAGCCAATAAAGGCATAGACAAATTTATTATATTGAGCTTGCTCAAAGGAGGTCACCCCCTCGAAGTGGCCTATGATCAATATAATCCCTTTGGTTTTTTTCCTAATTATATAAATATTTTATATCATGCATTTTCATTAAATAAATCTATTATAGTATGCATTCTCATTAAATAAATCTATTATTTTTTGCATTCTCATTTATTTATTGTAGGAAGATCCTCTCACCAGGCATGTTTTGAGGTTTTCACTCATTTTATATAGGAGAGAGAAGATTAATATATGAAACTTTATGGAAATTAATTGGGTATATTGATCATCTTACTCATGGAAATTTTATACAAATCCATGCCCTATATTCTATGAAAAATGGATAACAAGCTGAGCACTCTAATGAGATTCTTCATCTATGTAGGGGGTTGAAATAACAACTATTTAGGTGTATTTTTGAATATTTATATGAACCAGTCATTTTTGTTTGTTATTGAGGTATTTATAGTTTACCTTCATAATACTACACCCTTGTTTCACATGTGTGGGTTTTGAGAGAAATTAAATCTTCATGTTCTCTCAGTTTGTAGACTATAGGTAGTGTTTTTCCTGGTTGTAGATTCTTTAGTAAATGAAAATGAAGGTGAATGATTTTTTTAAATTTCACAATGGGTTCCTTGAATATTTTTAATCCCTATCTACATCCTAAACCTAGTTGATTTACCATTTAATCAAGTGACCCCTTCAAGTTCTTATTCCCAATGGACTATCATGAATGAATGTGGTCTCATTTGTAAAGGGAGGATATAATAACTACAAAGGGTATTTGGTGGTGTTAGAGATACAAAATCTCATTCATGTTATATTCACTACCTATCTTGTTACACTCATTACCCTTGAATCACTTCCCTATACCTAAAAGACAATTTTCATCCTTAACTCTATAAAGACAAACTCCTACATACTTGACTATAGTTACCTAAAATATAGACTAGACCAATCAGGTGTTGAATGTTAGAATGGAGTGTAAAAGCTAAGATACCTTATTAAAGAGTCATATCAGCCCATGAAAAGAATTTAAATGTAAAATAAGGTTAAAGGTAGGAATAACATTCTCAACTCCCATTAAGAGAGTGACTCAATTAAGATCCCAATAGAGGCAACTTGTAATTATAGGTTTGAATAAATAATGAAAGCATGATGAGTTATAAAATGTTTCAATGGATTGGAAAGAGAAATAAAAGGTCATTATAAAAAACAAGACACTCATGTAACATCAATACAATCCTCAAAAAGCTACACACATAGTCAGATAGACCTTATTTATCCTATATAGTTAAAGCTATGAGAATGGAAGCTAAGTACCTTGAATTTTGCATTCTGAGGAGCCTTCATCATGAGAAGAATGATTTAATATTAACTAATGAAATGGATAAACAATTTTAAAAGAAAAAAAAACTAATATGGGGGGTGAATAAGTGTAAATTCATTTATCTCAATACCACTTATCATTCATTTAAAATTCAAACCAATAGAGTGATCAAGCAATGCATAAATAAGCAATCATATAGATAAGGAACAAGATATCAACATACAAACATAAGATATATGTGGGAAACCATCATGGGGGATTAAACCCACTAAAAAACCACTTGTAATAATATATTATAAGTAATTAATAAAACATTCAGTGAGGCACCAAACCCACAAGGAGCTCCAATCCCTACCTAGTCAAGCACCTACTCAACTAGTCTTTAACAAGATCCAACATGTAAGGAGGCTCCAATAATCTAAGTGAGTTATAACCTACTATACATTTCAAGGACATTTTTTCAAGCTCCAAACTACAAGGTATATTCAAATCCCTCTTGACCAAGCATCAACTTAGCCTAGATAAACTTGATTACCTCAAGACACCCTATTACTCAATCAAATGATGGTGACCTCTACTTCAGATCTCTATCTTCTATATCTATATTTCACTCTCTATAACACACATAAAAAACATATATTATGAATATTTTATGTTATTTCAACACCCAATCAGGTAATTTAGCTATTCTCAACCTTCTACCTCTCTCAAACCGTCTTCTAGGCTCACTCACTCAATATGTTTCTTACTAGGCTCATTAGGTCAACTGACATTGTCAATCATACTCAAACTTTCTATTATATATTCATGTATGATATTATACTTTCTTTGAAGGTTTCCAAGACCTCCTTCTAATCCTCAAGGTTCTTTATTATTCATTTCCATATGCATCACCTCTATTAGATCAAATAGGCCAATTATGCCTTAAACTTATACCAATCACTTACTCTCACCCATCTTGGTTGAAAAAACCTCTTTCCACACTTAGATTACCCTCAACATGGGCCATAAAATATGTTTCACACATTAAACCAACATTAAATAGGTTTTACAAACTCATTTAGACCTTAATCCCCTCTTAGGCCTACTAAGAGACCTAATGCATTAGGTTTTCTTGTTTCAGTAAATTTCTACTTATTATTCAAAAAAGGAAAATAAGAAACTAAGTATGGGTATGGTTAAAAAACCTATTCGATTGTGCACACATGAAATAAGAATATTGTGAATATCTTCTCTTTAGATTGGGAAGATGACCTTTAGATAAGAAAGCTCTAAAGTAAATTTGTTTGTTAGATAGATAGTTGAGTGGATTGCCTAGAGATAGTTAGATCCTAGAAACAAGATATTCCTCAAGGGATATCAATACACACATTTTAAACAATTAAGATTATAAAATAGAATATAAATTAATTGCATCAATCATAAAATGGTACTAAAATTGAACACAAGAATGCTTACTAATAAATATACTAAAAAATATTAAAACAATGATAAGCTAATTAATACTAGTGCTATACAATTGGGGTATGCTTCATAAAATCAGTGAGGGGTCTATGAATAGGTAGGAACATATGGAATTAGGTTTGGTTTGGGGTAGGTAAGTGAAAATAGCTTACTAGAATTTTCCATCATAGTAATCATTGGTAGGTAGGCTAACAATTAATGGTTAAGGTGACTGTCAATGGTTACGGTGACCATCAGTGGTTAGACAGACCATTGGTAATTGAGACAACCATTGATAGTTAATGTGGGTAAATTTGGGTTGACAATAGGCTAATTAATGTTACCTTAAAATGATATTCCAATTTTTGGGTAGGTGCTAGACTATAAGTGAAAATAAAATAGAGTAATGGAATACTAGAAATGAAGTACTTATCTTTCAAAAGGTATATTTGGTGGATGCTTTAGGTGGTTGAATCATTGGTAAAGTTTGACATGATTTCATTAAAGTAACGATACATGGCACTTTAGTAAAGCTATGGTAGAAATTTAACTCTTTGATGTGGTAGTTCGTTTGATGGATTAATAATGATGATTAACCTACAAACGGAGAGTTCTAAATGTACAAACTCTTGATAATGATTATAGATGATTTTTACCTCTTTGATCCTCTCTTCTTATAGGTAAGGTAAGTGAGTTACAATAAGACATGAATTGAGATTCCTAATTATAATTCACATATGTAATGGTTTGTAACTATATTTAGATGAGTTATATTTAGGAAATCATGATAGATGAGTTTGTATGTTACTAGTTAAAGAGGTACACCCATACCATCGATGGTTAAGGTGATCATCAATGATCAACCTAATAATTGATGGTTGAGGGTGATGAGTCAAATTAGGTAAAATCTAGGGTTAATATATTTTGGTGAAACTAATTATGATTAGGTTTGGTTAGCAGTCAAAGGGTTAGATTAGTCCCAAGAGGGTCCCAAGGTGGTCAAAAGAATTAAAACATTAAAAATAATGGTGTGAATATTTTTGATGTCTATATTTTTCCCCTTTTTATTATGCAACTTGAAATTAACAAGTTATAAAACAAAAACCGATGATGGTCAAAGGTTTGGTTAACCCATGTGTGGGAGGAGGTGTTCCCCCTCAAAATATGAGTTGATGAGGTAAAATGGAATTGGGTGTGAGTTTGATAAGGTGGATGAAGGTGATGATGAAGGTATATGTTAGGAAGGTGGGTGAAAGGTTGGGCACTAAATTGCAAACAATCATGCAAAATGTGAAAAAAGGTGCAAAAGCCAAGATCATGTATAGACAAGGTTTCCATAGTCGATAAAAATAAAGGTTAGTGTTAGGAGGATAATGGAAAAGTAGACCACATGATCACATTTAGGCATGGTAGCTGCATACACATACAAGTCCTTAAAAAAATGTCTATGTTTCAGTGGGTATCAAACATATGAGGTGCTCTCAATAAAAATATAAATTGGTAAAGTTTCTCAGGTATTTGAGGTATAAAGAAATCCTAAAAAGACACAAGATAGTTAGGTAAGTATGAGGTGGTGTAAGTTAAAATGGGGTAAACATGGAAATATTGTCACTATGGTAAAAAGAGTAGGCAAAAGTTATCATAAAATGCATGCTAATTAGGCCAAAATGGACCAACAGTAAGGTGATGAGGTGGTTAGGATGGGTGGAGAAGGTAGTCTCCATGGGTGGGTGAGTTGATTTGATGCTAGTTAAAGATGGCTTGCTAAAGGCAAGAGTAAAAAATGTGGAGCCATCTAACCATTAGTGATTAGGTTCCCTAAGGATGACCACCAATGGTTACCCTAATTATCGATGGTCAAGGTGGAAGCTCTAAAATTTCATGGGGTAAAAGTGACAAGAGAATCAGTTTTCACTAATTTCAACTATTACTTGAGTTTGCCTTTAGGACCTAGTGATTTTTGGGTTTTATGATGAAGGTATTTATTAAGGGTGGCTTATTGAGGTGGTTGGTTGACATTTAATTGAGGTGGATCAAGGTGACCAATCAGGATGCAAGGAGCATGCTAGTATAGATAAAGATGGGTAAGAATACAACTGACTCTATGGAAATGGTCATGAAATTAGGTACAGGGTGTCATTGAAATTGATATCTTAGCTAGATTTTATAAATGGTTAAAGGGATATATATTTGGGTTAACTACTTGGGTAATGCCCTAGGTAGGGTTTTGGTAGGTTTTACGTAAATTTGTTGGTAAAATTATGAATTGGTGAGGTGGGTAGGTAAATTGGGTTAAGTAAGGTTTTAGGTTATTAAATTAGGCTATTTAGCTTATCATTTATTTAGATTTTAAGTTAGATAAGGTTTGGGTGTTTTGGCTTCAAAACACCCATAGTGACCATCGATGGTCAGGCTAGACCATTGGTAGTCAACTAGGGAAAAGAAAGTTTTTGATAAGTGCTTGAAAAGTTAAGGAAAATGGAATGTGTGAATTTTAGGTATAAGTTGGAATATAAATTTTAGAGGGAAAACTTAGTGGGTATTAGGTAGATAGGTAGGATGGGTAAGGAAATAGGTTTGTTACTTAAAGGGTAGGGTAGAGTAGGGTAGGTGATAATGGTGTAGGTGAATAAGCCATATATCTAAATTGGTATAAGCCAGGGATTAGATAAAATTATGTGACTGAGTCTCACATATCTTCACAAAGATCTAGTAGTGAATGACTCCAACTAACTAGGATTAAATGGAGAAGGTGGGGTTGGGAGCAATGAGGAATTATCAACATGTGCCTTGGGATACATCAATGGTCATAATGCTCATTGAGAGATGGGATCCCACTATGAACACCCTCTTATTGTCAACTGGTGAGATTACTATCTTTCTAGAGGATGTATATAAGATCATTCAACTTCCACTTTGAGGCGATCTGATCTATAACATAGAGCAAGAAGAGTGAGATGATCACATCAAGCATTTATATAGGGATGATAGTGATTAGGTCAGATGGCATGCTGAGGGCTTCATGTATAGTGATTTATATGAGAGGGATATAAGTGAGAGGAGACTCATGACCATGCTCATGATTTTTGTTTCATGCTTTGTGCTTCTTAACTTGAGTAATAAGAGGTTCCCATACTTGATATTGGTGGTGTTAGTTGAGTTATTACTAGGTTAGACTATATTTGGTTGGGTTTCTATTCTACTAGTATAGATATATATGGACTTGTGGGGTTTAGGGCCCATAATGGGTATGACATTATAGTTAGCTTGGTTCTCTATTACTGGGCCTACAAGCACATTTGGGTGTTGAAGATAGTAGGATTACCATGGGAAAGTTTCGCATAGATATATTTCCCCATTATTTTTTTGTGATGGAGGGTTGATTTTATTATGTCAGGTGAAGGATGTGGTACATATAATGTATAGTGGTTCATGTGTGCATATGTGTAGTAGTGATAGGAAACATCACTTGGAGGCCTTATGTCTAGTTTCTAGCATGGCCTAGCTATAAGAGGTAGGCACTCTCCATTCAAAACTATAGATGGATACTTGGTAGGCAAGATGGGGAGGTGGAGATAATACCTTTTGATTGGGTGTGGGGGTATTTTATCATGTTATAAGGAATTTTAGGTTCGTTCCCTAGGTATAGGCAAGAGGATTTAGAGATCTTTCTACCAGACCCACATCTTGTGTTTACTTTGATAGACTATGAGGAACTACTAGCTAAGAGATATATAGATGATGCTAGGTTTATAAATGGGTACATGGCATGATACCAACCTTTATATGTAATTGCAAACATTGGTAGGGATGATGAAGGTGTGGGGTTGATGGCTATGGATCCAGTTGGCCATGATGGATAGGTAGGAGTGGCTTTAGCCACTGGAAATGGACAAGTTATAGTGATACAAGGACAAGTGGTCACATTATAGGGATGGATTACTACACTATAGGGTTAGGTTGATAGCTTATAGGGTTAGGTTGCTATCGTGATAGGTGAGAGAGATTAGGTTAGGACCTCGCTAGGATTGGTGACCCAAGAGAAGCACTCTCTAAGGCAGAGAGGAGGTATAATGGTAGTAGCATAGACAAGGCCACCAGGCACTATCCCCATAGAATGATACCTAGATATAATGGAGGATCTATGATACTATGAAGCCATAGTTTTGACATAGTGTCCATATGAGGCCCGATGGGGTGAGTATAGGGATAGATTAGTAGGTAGTGCTAGTGTGGTGACACTAGGGTAGTGGCAAATGTCTATATCTAGATAGATAGGGATAGCTGTGGTATCATTAGGTATAACAGGTGGGCAAACACTAGGATCCAATAGTGCTCTAGGAAGTAGTGGTGCCTCTAGGGCATAAATGTAGCTAGATTATGATATTTTGTATATCATTTTGATTCTGACATATGAGCCGATGTGGTGAGATGTATATTTTAAGAGAGAGACTTGTCTATCTAATTGTACACATTATTATGTTATTTGATTCATGAATTATACATATTATCATTATTTATGATCATGTTCATGGTTTGATGCTTATATGTGATCATGAATTATGTTGATGTTATCATTTAATTTATAGACACTAATATAGGCTTAGTTAGGCATGACATGGTTTTGATTTATGGTTATGCTTATGACATGATAAATTTTAATGACTGGATGCTTCATTATTTAGATTTAGACATGTGGTGAAAAATGGTTGGTTATTTTAATTGATTATATATTTTATGGTTTTATTATGCTTGTTATGTTTGTGATAATGAGTATGATGTTACTTATGACACATATGGATATGCCTATTATGATTATGGTTGTTTCTATCTTACTTTAGGTAAAGCACATGAGATGCGGAAACTAACAACACTATATGGGAGAATAAAGAATATAATTAAGATACAAATTCACTAATAAAAATATCAACTAGTCATAATAGTATAAGAAGAGGGCACAATGCTTCTTATTTGACAAGGACTAGAACAAAATCAAAGTTGGATTGGCTTAAGGAACATAATCCCTTCGAATGCTTCGCATTAGAATTTGTTAATTGGTTAAAAAGTGTCTTGACCACATAATGTCAAGTAAGCTCAAAAAATCCCTTGCATATAGTGTAAAAAAGGGGGGATGGATGAAAATGGAACCTTCTTGTAAGACTAACATACATCTTCTGTAGGCATCCAAAGAGCTAGTATAAGCAAGTCTATGCCAAACTATGTAGATTGATTGATGCAGGAAGTCTACTTGTGAAAGTTGATTGTGTCTTCCACCTTATTTTTTTATTTGAGAGCCAATTGTAGATTTCAAAATTAGTTTATTTTTTTTTGTGATATTGGTAATGGGTCATTTTCTTTTTTTGTTGAATATGAGAAGCGTATCAATGCAATAAGTTTCCATGAAATTTTTATGCTTTTGACAAAATTATTTTCTCATCCATCATTCAAGGGAGTCATCTAAGTTTATTTTCTTTGTTTAGTGATTTATGATAGATGTCATTTAAGGGAAAAATCCACTTTAGATTTTGCCAATTTGAAATAAATTTCCAATAACTATCTTTCAAGGGAACAATCTATGAATGCTAGGAATAACCCATGATTGCTAATGGTGTGATTTTTATTTTTACTTGTTTGATTTTGCTAGACATAGAATTTATTATATAAGATTAAGGGCTCACTTTTAGGAAGGAAAAATTAAAATCACAAGAAGGTTAATTAGGTTTAAAGAGGTTTAGGTGAAAATGACCATGGGAATCCATCCTATGAAGGCATGGAAAGTACCATGAGAATCATGTTGTAGGTAGAGTTGTGATACCTATTATTTAAGATAAGGCTATGTTGATGATAGATAATCACATGATTATATTGTAATCAGTTTTCCCTAAACTAGGGAGATGAATGTAGGTAGATAGAAAGGGATGAACTTAAGTTAGAAAAAATGTGAACTTGATGTTTCTTAAGAAAATAATGGACATAGATGTGAAGCATTGAGGGGCTTAGGTTCTAGGTGGCCTTCAAGAGAAGACAACTGGTAAGCTCCTGATCCATACTTGTGGGTTATCATATAAGTTCCAAGCCAATTAAAAGCAAACATTCCCCACTTTTTTTTCTCTATATTAGTGACATGTTTATTTTATTTTAGGACAAGGTCTCCAATATTAAATTCTCACACTTTAAGGTACTTGTGATAGGCATGATTGATATGCTCTTTATAGAAAGGAGATGGATAAGGGTTGATAAATGATGCTCATCAAGTAACTCAAGCTAAGATAAATAGTGCTAATGATAATCATCCTCATAAATAAGCTCTTGTAAAGATACACAAAGATATGGGATTTGGACTTTAAGAGGCAAGACTGCCTTCGCTCTAAACACAAAAGAGAAAGGGGTAGAACCCATAGGGGTTATAATGATAGTAAGATATGTCCATAAGGCAAAGGGGATGTGTAGATGGCAATTTTGACCAGATGCATTGACCATTTTAGTTAGCATGTTATTAAGAGTTTTGTTAGAGGCCTTAGCTTGTCTACTCACTTGAGGGAAATAGCATGAGGAGAAGCTTAATTTAATTTCAACTGCATCACATATACCCTAGACTTACTTACTTTTATAGGATTTACCATTGTCAATGATATTATTATGAGGAACACTAAAATGGTAGGTAATGTGATGGTTGATAAAGTCTAAAATATTCTCTTCCTTGGTCGAGACTATAGGAATAACTCTACCCATTTGGTAAAATATTTAGCCACAGTGATGATAGAGTGGTTTCACTATGAGGAATGGGGGTTAATTTCACCAATAAGATCTATATCCCATTGTGATAAGGGCCAAAAATTGATAGAAATTCAAAGACTATGGTTAGGTACATCATCTAAATTAGCATGTTTTAGACATTTAACACACTTTTTCATGTAATCAAAATAGTATTGGTTAAGGGTAGGCCAATAATAGCCTAGGAAAAGGATACATTTAGCTATAGTGAGACAGCTAAAGTGGCCTCTATAGATACCATCATGCATTTACTTGATAACATGAGAGGCTTTATGATTGCATAAGTAATGGAAGAGAAGACCATCAAAGCCTTGTTTATAAATGATACCTCCTAGTATGGTATAATGTGAGGTACTTTGGATAAATGTTTTTTTAGAATTTTGATAAAGTCCAGAAGGAACTATGACAAGGTTAAGATAGTCAAGGGTTTGCTTGCACCAAAGGTCAGGTTGGGTCCCTTCCTTATCAAAATGGTGGGAGAATATGGTTTGACATAAGAAGGCTAGGTATGTTTGTGAATAATGATAGATAGATTATAATATGAGAGTGAAGATGTATCTAAGAGGTAACAAAAGCTATGGTGTTGGCAAACTTTTTAGTAGATCATAGGGTTGATTGGATGCAGTAGTGTTCAAATAATGCTAAGAGTTCATCAACTAATTTCTTGTACTATTATAAAACATCATTATTAAATTGGTAAGAGCCATTAATTTGATTGACCACAAGCTGGGAGTCACAAAAGATGTTGATTATTTTGACTCCCAGGGCTAAGGAAATTTGAAGTCCTATCACTAGGGCTTCATACTTAGTGATATTATTGGTGCATTCAAAATCAATCTTGAAGAACAAAGGAAGAGGTTCACCATCAAAGCTGATAAATATGATACTTGAACCCCTACCATGTTAATACCTAAGAGAGAGTCACGATGCAGTCATCAGGGAGCTCAAGAGGATGAGGCTAGTTATCTACTACAAGTGCTTTAGCTAGTTGATAGGTAATGACATGCCCTTTAATTGAATTTTAATGAAGAAATTAAAGGTAAAACTCTACTAAAATCATGAGCCACTTGGCCATATGATATTTTTGGTATGGATTGGAGTTCATGTACTTGAGTGGATCATTGTTAGTTATGACATAGGTTTTAGGTTAAGAAGGTAGTGGTGAAGCTTGGTAGCCACAAAGACTAAGGACAATAAAAGTTTCTTAGTATGGGTATATTGAGTCTCATACTCTTCAAGCATGTGGCTAATGTTGTAGGTGGCTTGCTCTCTATATTTACCATCTTGATGAGCAAGCATTACCCTTAGGGAATGGTTAATGGAAGATATATAGGTAGAAAGTTTGGTATTCCTTGGAAGGGGTAAGGGCAAGTGGTGATAAAAGGTACTCTTTTAGTGAATCAAAGGCCTTTTGATAGTCATTATTAAAATTAAAAGAGTCATCCTTCTTCATAAGGTGGTGAAAGGGTTGGCATTAGTCTAAAAGCTAGGAGATAAAATGATGAATGGATTGAAGCTTTCCTTATAAACTATGAAGTTGCTTACAGTTGGTTAGAAGAATCATGTCGATAATGGATTTGATTTTGGTAGGATAAAATTTGATTCCATGAAGGGAGATAATGAAGACAAGAAGTTTTCCTAACAAGACCCTAAAAAATGACTTCTTGGGGTTAAGGAAAACATGGTAATGGATGGGGCATTCAAAGATGATCTTAAGAATGACCAAGTGATCTTTTTAATGTTTGGATATTCTAAGAAAGTCATCTACATAGTCCTTGAAAATCCTATGGATAAGGTCATGGAAGATATAGGTGATGGCATGTTGGTAATTTTCACCAATTATTTAGTTTGAAAGGCATGACCCTATAACAAAAGGTTACCTATGGGGTGGTAAAGGTGGTTTTGTGCTAATCTTTAAGAGAAATTAAGATCTAATTGTATCCCAAGAATCCATCCATGAGAGATAACATCTCATGGTCAGCTATAAGATCAATAATCCAATCGATGCTTGATAGAAGAAAGTCATCTTTGGGGCACGTGAGGTTGATGTTATGAAAGTATACACAAATGCATAGTCCCCCTATAGCTTTGATAATGGGTAAATAATTTGAGACCCATTGGGGGTAGTCAATGGGTTGAATGAAATTGACAAATATAAGATGTTGAAGCTATTCCTTGATGAGAAGGGCTATATGAGGGTACATGCACTAAATATTCTACTTGATGGGATTGGCTTCATAGTTGGTGACTATATTATGGGTAGCAATGGTGGGGTTAATTCCAATCATATCTATATAAGACCAAGTGAATGCTATGTTGTGGTCTTGTAGGAAAGAGGGAAAATCTTGAAATTCCTTGACATTCATTGATTGGCCAAGTTTCATAATGTGGGGGTTATCCAGAGTGCTCAAGTTGATATTTGTAGTGGATTAATTTAACATGGTCTAAGTATAAAGAAGAAGGGATTTATGGATGGAGGAATCTTGGGTACCAAGGTAGGTGAGAATGGAATCATCATCTTAGAATTGGATAGTATTAATGGTAAAAGAGTCTTCTCCTACCATCTTAGGATGGGTCAAAGGGATGGTTATAGTTACCACTTCCTTTTGATAAGTCAAAGGTTCAAGGCTGATCATGTTGACAAAAAAAAGGTTAGTTGGGATGATGTCATCATCCTCACATGTAGATAGAGGAGAGGTTAGTGAAGAAAGGGTATCTTCCTCAATAATGGTGGTTATAGGTGGTTTGGGTTGCTTCTTGTTGGGTAGGATGAAATCAAGGTCATGCTTCTCATGAGGCTTCTTAGTTTTAGTGGTGATGAGCTCACATGGGCCATGCTCATACTACCCAAGACCAAAGCCTTTCTAAGCACACCAATGGAGGTATGTCTTGTTAAAGATCGATTTATCTAAGTAGGATAAACTGAAGATAAATGGCCTAAGTGAAATAGAGGTAATAGAAGCACCAAGGGTTTTTTTGAGTTACCCAAAGGCAAAATGGTTCTGATGGTGGGGAGATCTAAAGGAAATGATATTTATGACAATTGGGTCATATCTCAGTTGGCTAGTGAGTTTCCCATACTCATGAGGAGTAAGAAAATCATTAAGTTATGAAAGCCAATACTTTCGTAGCAAAAGGTGATGAAACATTGACTCCAAAGGGTCAATGGTGGGGTTTGGTTTGAAGGGATAGAGGAATTATTTGATGACTCATTAGTGAAAGGGGATAAGGTATCCTCTTTCGTGGTTGAAGGTTAGGTTTTAGCTACTGAGGGTGTACTAGATGGAGGTATGAGGAAATCATTAGGGTGATAGGTCATGTTCCATGTCGAGAAATAACTTGGGTTAGATTAGATGGTGATGACCTAGCATTCATGCTCAAACTTAATGTAATGGTGAAGGTTAGATGGGACACAACCCATGGAGTGGATCCAAGGTCATCCCAATAACACATTGTATTATAATTCACCTTCCACTAGATAAAAAAATTTGAGTATGCAGGATCTTAAATGGATATGAAGGATGACAATTCCCAATGTAGTTGCTATGGTATCATTAAATGATTGAAGGATGGCCAATGTTTTAGACATGACATTATCTGGTAGGTTAAGTTGGTTTTAGGCATGGGAGGAGACAATGTTAATGCTAGTTATCCCACCAATCATGACCTATTTAATGTTGATTTGGTTGATGTAAGAAGTAATAAAGAGAGGGGAATCTGGGTCCTCAAGATGGATGGAAGGTATATCCTAATCCTTGAAGGTAACAAGGTTGGAAATTTGAAGGGAACCAATAAAGGCTGCCAAAGGTTGAGGGTCTTCGAGTTAGACCTCAATGGATTAAAAATCGTTTCTTATTTCTTTGTGGTGATGGGGAGATGTAAATATCAACTCATACAAGCTCATCTTTCCCAGTGTCTATTGAAGTTGGTTGAAGATATGTCTCTTGATGGATTTTGAGGGGTTAGATTGGGAAGCACCTAAAATAGACACCTTGGGTTTGGTCAAAGATGGAGATGGTTGGGTGTCGGTTGGTTAGGATGTTGAAGATGGATATGTCTATAGGATGGACACCTTAGCCTTCCCCTTATCCTTACTTATGATATCATCACCAGATTGATAGTATGGATAGATGGAGAGATTAAATTAGTAGAATATTCAAATTCATCTTCACTTTCAGGTGAGAGTGGGGGAGTAGGTAAGTATTGGGTAGGTATGGTTTTTGGTTGGATTGGTATAGGGATCATAAGAGGTTCATTTGTTAATAGATCATCCTCATCATATTGATAATGGATAATGGTTTGGAGAGATTTGCAGTTCTCCATATCATGGGTGGGCATCTTATGATAAGAACACACTTGGTGGTCATTATACCAGATGGATTTTGAAGATAGAGGGTCAAAGGATCTAATGAGAGGTAAGGCTAGAAAAAAAGTTTGTAATTACCTATGGAAAATAGTCAAGTAGGACTCAACTAAAGAGGGGAAAGGTGTAGCAGTATTTTTTTTGATTTCTAGGGGAGAAGGTTGTTTATAAATAGGTTTGATTGTAGGTTCTTTGAGTACAGTGGTATGCTTGGTAGATGGCTTCTATTTAGGTGAGGAGGTTGAGGAGCCAGAGGTGGAAGATCATAAGGTAAGCAGCTTAGGTACTACTAGTGTGGTGAAGAGAGGTGTGTCAAAAAGAAATTACAAAGGTGTGACCAAAATAGTTGGTGGGGTCTTGGTAGATATAATTGGCTTCCTACTAAGGGTAGAAGGATGAGGCCCTAGAATGGAGGGAAATGTTGAGGGAGGTAAAATTTAGGGTTTAGGGTCTTTGGGTAGTTTTACCTCTTTGGTGGTTATTGATCAATTTTGAACCTTGATAAAAATTGGTCAACCCCTTCTTTTTTGAATTTTTTATAATTTCTTTCATGTCTTATAGGGGTGTACTTGTTGTCTAAAAAATTTACTTATTCATAGCCTACCCTTAGTCCAAGTCTAGGCCTAAAACTAGTTAAGTCAAAGAAAGTAAACTTTGGTGAAATAGAGTCAAACTTGGTCAAAGATTGGAAATATGCATTTTATGTTTCATTTTGATTTCTAACATGTTTTAATACAATTTTATGTAATTTATTTTCATATCTCACTCTTAATGTGCAAAAAAGAGGTTATGGGCCCACTTTGAGCTAGATTCAAGGGCTTGTACAGATGGAAAGTGGCATAAGGTTAGCTTCAAGTAGAGTATCAATGTGGATAATGCCATAATAAGTTATTAGCAGGTTTTGGTAGGCCAATATTTAGTTAGAAGTTAGAAAGGGTAGTTTCTCCTTAAATTTAGGCCCTTTAGGGCACTTGTATGGCCACCACCATTAGATCTCTAGCTAACAACGTGGGTGGAGAGTCTCTTCATCTTAACACATCCATTTCCATGCTCAGACTTAAATTAGAGTTCAAAAATTTCTTCTAAAACTCATTTTTCCATTCTCTCTTCTTGGCACACAAAGAAGGCTCAACTTCAAACACTTGGTATGGAAGGTACAAGTAGTGTTGGAGGGAGTGATTCTATAGATGGATTTTAATATAAATTTAATTAATTTTAATAATAGGATTTTTTTTGTTCCTCCTCATTTATGAACAATCGCTAACAATTCAAGTAGCTTTTTGAAGAATTGTATACAAGATGGGTAGAATTATGCATCTTTTCTAAGTTTTTAGTGATCCTTAGAGCTGAGTGATATTGATAAGATGTATTTATGTTATAATAAGGCCATATTAATGATTTTTCAAATATATAACATTTCACTTCTTTGTGCCTGAAGGATTGGAAAAGAAAGGTGCTAGTTTCTTGTAGTTTGCAAGGTTAAATTCAATTAATGTGTTTTTAAACATGTAAGAGAGGTCCATGATGGTGATGACATGTTTGATTTTCATGAATAATGGTTATTTTCATGTTTAAATCTAGTGTAAATCTTTACTAGTACCATTCCAAGGCCAATTGACTCATTTTTTCATGTTTCACTGTCTTGTCAAGCTCAACTAGGTTATACCTATCCATGAGAGGTGTAATGAATTGAAAAAGGATGGAATGATAAGCTGAAATCCATATAAAGTTCATCAACTCTAACAATTCATTTTTTTCATATCCAAGTTCAAGAAGCTACATAAACGACTATCACTTCAAGAGAGACCTTTTCAACTTTGGGTTTCCAGTCCCTAAAAGGTAAAAATAAAAGTCATGGGCCTTTTTTGACTTAAAATTTGAAGTGGTAGATGGAACTTTTATCCTTATATAATGACTTTTACTTGTATCCCTATGTTCCTAGTATGAACATGTAAAATTTGAAGGCTAAAAGATTAGTGGAAGAGGTACTTTGAGTCTTTACAAAAAGGTAAAAACACACTCAAACTAAACAATCATATCTATAGGATTCTAAGGGAGTTTGGATGCTTGCACTATGTGTAGAAGTCTTAGGCCTTGTCTAATGATGGAAAAAATTCCCAAATTTTACAAATGGAATTATTGAGTAATTTTTTGCCAATGGCTGATGATTATATTTGTAATGACCTTTGGAGGTCATACCCTATCCGTATAGCAGGGGAAAGATGGAAATGAGGGTAAATAATTTCAAATTGGTTAGTTTTCCCTTTATTTTAAGTGACTCCAAAGAAGAATCAAGATAATTGAGATTAATATAAACTAAATAAATAAGTAGAGGGACCTAAATCCTCCCTTTATGACCTAATTCACCCTAAATCTCACCTATAGGCTTGACTGAGACAAGTACCTTCAGGTAGAGAAGGCAAAGCTAGTGGAATGAGCATGATGATGATGGGATAAAGTAAAGTTTGATGGTTTGTAATAAAAAAATACACTCATGACATAAATTCCACTATGAGTAGGCCCACTATGATCTTTAGGGCATCTACAACCAAAAAATGAGAGGAAAATGACTACCTATAGCCAAGCAAATAGTGGGATGGAGATCAAGGTACTTGGAGAGATTTCAAGGCATTATTAGGACTAGAAGGAGAGTTTAATGGAAAAATAGATGATTTTTTAACCTAGATAAGTTATTAAGTACAAATCAAAGTCAAAATTCATGACATTATATCTCAAAATCATCTACAAGCATAATGTTAAAACTATCCCAACCCATATAGGCAGTGAACAAGTGGAACAAGTAGAGAAGTGATAGGAGAGATCAAAGGTGATAGCTTTTAAACATATTGAACCTATCAATGGTAGTGATAAAAATATAAATTTAATCACATTTTGAACATGATGGAACCCTTTAGACCTAAAAGGAATCCCTAGTTTTAGGACTGTCTCAGTCAGGTAAGGTCATAAGCATGAAGAAGGAGCATGTGAATTTTGATGCCTAAGAGAAAGGGAGAAGTTATAAAGAATGTAATATAAATTATAATACCCAAATAAAATGTATTACATGTATAGGACATCCTCAATCATCCAAGGCACATTTCACATAAGTACACTTACCTCAGTCCATACAGATTAACTTGTCTAGGTCTCATTTGAAAGAGCAAAAAGGGGTTTTCATATGAAAACAAGTTGTCCAGATATTTTGAAAGCTCGAAAATATTTAATTAGACATTATAAGCACGTTCTAAGATCAAAAAACATGGATATTTGCATGGAATTTGAGGTTATAGACCAATATGGGTGAAATCATGTAAAAATAGGGTTTTTTTAACTTTAATTGGGAAGATTGAGTTGGTTTGAGTAGGTACACTTGGAATATAGTCAAACACTTTGGTAAAAATTATCATCATGAGCTAATATATCTTTAAAAACATTCAATTTTCATGGATTAATAGTCATAATACCCACTATTTTGTCTCAAACCTACCTTAGTTCATGCATGTAAGAAAGGGACCAGTTTTGGGAAATATTGCAAATGAAAGGCTTGTACTAAGTCTCAGCACAAGAGATGATGTATACATATACAATATACCTAGTGGGACCTAAAAAGGGTAACTATAATGTCTGTAAATCAATGGTTTGGTCCACATAAGGAGATTTTTATGAAAGGATAATGGGAAAACATGTTTTCCCAACCCCAATCAAGGTGTCAACTCAAAATCCACACCTCCTAAGGACATATAATACTTTGTTTCATGTTGTAAGGGTAAAATATGATGTTATAATGCTCTATGGGTCCATTTAAGAAATAAATTATTAAGCACAGGATATACTAAGAGGGGGGGTGAATCAGTATATCATATATCTTATAAAACTTTCCCTTAATCAAATTCCACTTAATCAAACATTAAAGACATGTAATAAAACTCAAACAATAAACACCACACAAGATAGAGAGAGACACCAAATATAACATGGAAACCCAATGTGGGAAAAACCATGGAGAACAATCTCAAGTATATGAATGAGCACCAACCTAAACAATATTTGCAAGCACCAACTTGTAAGAGCAGTAACCCAACAACTATTCATGAGCACCAACCCACAGGAGCACCAACCCCTTTGCTGAGCACCAACCCAACAACTATTCATGATCACCAACCCATAGGAGTACCAACCCCTTTGCCAAGCACCAACTTGGCAACAATTCGTGAGCACCAACCCATAGGAGCACCAACCCAGAAATAATTTATGAGCATACCCACAAGAGCACCAACCCCTTTGTGTATACCACACACCTATCTCTCAATGTTTTTATCTAAACAAATGATAGTTCAATAAAACATCTCTTTCTTCTCTCTCACCTTTTATCTTCTAAGCTAGATATTACAATATCAAATCAACCTGTATTTCTCTCATATTACAAATGGCTTCTCAAGCCTTTATTTATAGCTTTCCAAATGACCTTTGGACTTCCCCCTTTGTGACCCTTCAATCCTCATGGAAAATGGTGCCAAAATTGTATGACCCTTCATATTCTTGCCTTTGAAAAGTCATGTATGTCCTTCCCACTTTTGTCCTTATCTTGGTGACTTTTTATATTTCTCAAAGTGTCTTCATGAGAAATGGCACCCTTCCTCTTTTGTCTTCATTTGGTGAATATTAGAATTCCCCAAGATGACTCTTCATGGGAAAATGTGTCCCATCCTTCTTTTGTCTTTACCCTGTGGCTCTTTGACTTCTCCATCGGCCCTTCTTTTGTCTCATATGTAACCAAAAATATATTCATTAATATTAAAAAATATTAACTCACATTAGCCAAGATATATCTATTAAAAACAATATTAAATGCAATGGGGACTTTATCACCAATAATGTTATACCTTTGACATCAATGAAAATATTTCCAACATAAATTTCCATCTTTTGGTTCACAAAGGGTAAGCAAGCTACTTGGAAAGGCATGACTCCTCCTCTAAAACAGGGGTGACTTGCACCTTGGGGTCTTTTAGAGCTATAAAAATGATGTATACATGTTTTTATGAAATTTTTATAAGTGTTTTTTTTTCTAAGCATGGAAACACCATGAAAATCCAATTTGAAGTTGAGGTGTGCTAGATCCCTAATGGAATCTAAGAATTCAAGTTGAAGGCCACTTTTTTATGCTAATATCTTCTCCAAATATTTTCATGAGACCTAAAGGATTTTATGAAATTTTAAGGGGATATTTTAGGTTTAAAAATTTTAATTTTTAAGAAGTTTCAATGTGAAATGGCTATGAATAAAGGCTAAGACCAAAAAGCCTCATAAACTCTCCTAAAACCCTTTAGCAGACCTGATGATGAAAATTAGTCCATAAGTGAAATAATATGAACAAATTGGACTAGGGGTATAAAATTAAAGTTTTATAGGACATTCCTAGGATTCCATGCATAAAATTATTGTACGGATCCATAGAGAACAAGGGAGAAAAGGTCTTATTTCCACCATTTTTTATGGTGTGTGAGTTGTAGAGAGATTTGAAAGATGAAATTAGATTTTAAAAGAATATATACACTTGAGATAACTCAAAAAATTAATTTAAACTCATGAAAATTATGCTACATATCCTAAACAGGCTTCCATATTTGGCCACTTAGTAAGCCAAGAAGTGAAGTTTAAGGCAAAGTCATGAAAAGTGGTGAAGAGGTCCTTTTAAAGTATTTTTATTCAAACTGATGATTTGGAGGGATTTTAAATGTTTAATACCACATATTTTATTAATTTTTTTGTATTTTTGGAATATTTTGATTGCCAAGTGGAAAGGGTGATAAAATGAACTCTTTGAAAATTACCTAAGATGATTATGTATGTCCACAATAATAGGAATGATTAGAGACCATAAAAATACATGGATGATGTTTTTAATAACCCCTCCCATCCTATAAAATCATTAGACTTTAGATTTTTTATATGAAATAGGAGTTTTGAAAGGCTACTCTAGTAGGTAGGCTTTTGTGCAAAATTAGCAGTTTTGTGCCAATTTTCACCTTCTTTGTGACTTGTTTGGACAAGTGTACCTCATAAATTGGCATGGATCACTTAATTTAACTCCATTTTTAAAATTTACACATGTTCATCTGACCCTTGGACTTATTTCTCTCTCTCCTCTCAAACTCTATTAGAGTTGGCCATTTTGGCATTATTTAGATGCTCCACCAGATTATGGTGAAGCCATACTCAAATTTACACATTAAAATAAATAAAATGACTAATTTTTTACCTCTCTCATATTTTTTCATAGTGTGTTATACTTGAATGTGGATTTTGTTTAGTGAAAACTATGGATTCATTAGCTTTGTCTTACTTTCTTGCACCTATTTTCAGTCTTTTCTTGTAGGGCATGTGAAGTGTTCAATAGATGTTTATGGTTGAAGTGATTAATATTTTAATTAGTGTCACCTAATACCTATTTCCTATTTCAACTAAACTTATATATCATTTATAAACCCATAATGTAGTATTGATGCAGGAAGACATAGATTTGGGAAAGTGTATGTCTAGTTCTTTTCATTTGTTTAAAGTGTTGAATAAATGTTGGATGGAAGTCATAAAACTAGTTTGGTCTATCACATATATATTTTAAGTTTAATTCATTATATTCTTATCCCTTTTCTACCACAAGAGTTTTTATAATTAGGAACATGAGCTCAAATGGTACATCAATGGGAGCTAGCCCCTAATCTAGAGATTCACTCCATGATAGGGATACCCACAGTCTTGGAGTATTTCTAGTGTGCCACTTTAAATGAGGAGAATTCAATCACATCTCATCATATGGTCATTTTCAAGTGACAATATTTGTTTTATTTTTGCTCTTGGTTGATGGCATTGAAGGGGTTAGGTCCACTTTCATAAATGGATGACTAAGGCTTATTGGAGAGAAGGTACCAAAGCTTTTGGTTATTTTGGTTGGGGTGATAGAAGAGGTTTTGGTAATTTGGGTATTCATTTAATTATGTGGTTAGAGGTTGGTTGGATTGGTAGAGGTTTTTTTTAGTTAGGTATATATAGAAATGGGATGGTTATTAGGGGTTATAGGTTGGTCCACCAAAGGAAGGGTTGGAGGTTCTGGTGTGGTAATATATGGGAGGCCTATTTGATGCCAAAAATTAGGTCGATCTAAGTTGGGTTTGGAAAAAAACTCCAATCTTTGAAATATTCTAAACAATGGTTTATAGATTAGTTTAGCTCCTACGGTAATAGGTTTGAACGATAGACCCATAGTTTGGGGATGGGGTGTGGTAACCTTGTCCTCTTCCTCAATCAAAGGATGTAAGGTTGAGATAAGTGACTTGTTATTAGGAGTGGACATGGGGATTTATTTCTTGAGAATTATCTCTGAAGGAGGGTTTGGTTTCTTGGTAGTTAAAGGTGAAGGTGAGGCATCAATAGCTAGTTATTGTAATATGACAATTGAAAGTGAGGATAGTGGATCCACTACCTTAATAATTAGAGGGGGAGAAGATGGAACTTATTTGGTTTGAGTATCTAAAGAAAGGGAAGGTAATTCCACTATTTTAATAGATGGAGGAGGTATAAAACTAGAGGATTGGGTACTAAGTGGTTCAATGATGAGTGCATCAAGGACCATGTTAACTGTATGGGTATTATGAGAACACTAGACATTGAAGCTATCATTATTGGTAGGAGCATGGTTTGATGGTATGTTTGGGTAATCCAACATGAGCTCCCCCTTTTTAATGAGGTATTGGTTAAGGATATTAAAGGTTTTACACCTACTAACATCATGTCTTATGACCTAATAAAAGGCACACAAATCATTCTCACTAAACTAACTAGGTACATGACAAGATGCATCAAACTAATATGGAGGTTTGTTAAGAGGAATTTAAATTATGTTGGATTTTAATAATTCTCCAATATTGAAGCATAGGATTCTCTAAGTGGAGTGAATTGCTTCTGGTTGTTCCATTTTTGGTTTTTGATGTTTTTCTTTAAATAATTAAAAGAATCATTACCCCTTTATTAGGTAATGAGGTATTGGATAAGGATCTTAAAGGTGTTACACCTAATAACATCATGTCATATTACATAATAAAAGGCACACAAATCATTCTCACTAAACCAACTAGGTACATGACAAGATGCATCAAACTAATATGGAGGTTTGTCAAGAGGAATTTAAATGATGTTGGCTTTTAATAAATTCTCCAAGATTGAAGCATATGATTCTCTAAGTGGAGTGAATTGCTTTTGGTTGTTCCATTTTTTGTTTCTCATGTTTTTCTTGAAATTTAATGATTGGTGTCTTCAAATAATCATTCAATTCCACTTAATCAAACATGAACCATTCATACAAACATGAACATCTAAAAAAACATATATAACTATACAAGATCATGCAATAAGATAACACATTACATATGTGGGAAACTCTCAAGTAGAAGAAAATCCATTCATATATGTAAATGGAATATAGAAATGTAAGACAAAAACTAATCTTTAGTGAATCACCAACTCCACATAGAGCACCAACCCCAACTAGTCAAGTACCCACTCAACCCATGTGATGTTTCAGAGAGAATGAGGTTATAGTGGTTTTAGAGGATGGTTTCTAAATAAACATAGATCTTATGTTTTTTATAGGTGTAGATTACAAGGTAACAAAGAATTTGGGTTTCCACACTATAAAGATAAAGAAAGAAGGCAAAAATATTATCCAAGAGTGAATCTAGTTGAGGCTAAGATAGAAAAGCAAAATATTGAAGTTGCACCTACTATTTTTCACTTTTTAGTTATCTTTGTCTGTCCATCCATTTATGGGTGTAGTTGATGGAATGTGGAGGGGTGACCTTAAGGATAACTACATTTGTGGTTCCCTTCCTCTTGGTATTGGTATTGGTATTGGACTAGTTTCTTGACTTGGAAGAAGAGGCCTCATTTGTTTTATAGGTTGAGTTTCTATTTTTTAGCTTTAGCTTTCATTTGTCAATGGCTCGGTTCTCTAAGTTACACACCATGGTGAAAGATTCATAAAAGGTTTGAAAGCACTAGACACACAATGTAGAGGAGATATGCTTGGCACATGCCCAAGCAAAGAGTTCTATGAGTTTAGGTTGAAGTAGGGAGAACGAAATTTGCTTAATTAGGCTTCTCTAATGAGACAAAAAATTAGCAATGATTCATCCTCAAACTACCAGATAGAGTAGAGGTCAGTGATATAAAATTTATTGGAGATATTGATTGAAAGTGGTCCA
This sequence comes from Torreya grandis, assembly GCA_037957365.1. Taxonomy (NCBI): domain Eukaryota; kingdom Viridiplantae; phylum Streptophyta; class Pinopsida; order Cupressales; family Taxaceae; genus Torreya; species Torreya grandis. Next base: position 1,878,134 of record JARHVA010002645.1, read on the forward strand.
AGAAGGTTTAAACCAATTGGGTTAAGGAAAAAAGGGAATGTTTGGGTATGGCACTATACTAATCCAATACTGAACTAACTAAGGACATGGGGAAGGTAAAAAGAATAAGGGAATCATCATAGGTGATGAGATAACAACCATACCTAAATAACATAAGGTGATATTATGGATCCTCCTTACTTTGAAATTTAGAGAACATGGGAAGTTCCCATTGGGAAGGATATGGCCTAATAAGTACAAATGAATGGATGGGCTCATTATAGATTTGGTCATATGAAAATATGTTGTGAGAACTCAAAATGGATGAATCTAAGGTGGTCATATTGTCCATACACATCTTCATTAGGTCTACTTGGGTTTGTGCACCTGAAAGGTTATAATATGCATATTGCTATGGTGGTTGGGAGACATACTAATAGTGGGTAGAAGGTTGGGAGGTTACCACATATTGATAAGTGGATGTTAATTGTTGGGTGGAAAATACATAAGGGTATGTATATTTAGGCGGTTTGGTAGTGGGTAGGGGTACATGTCCTTGTAGGTTATGGATGTATCTAAAGTTTGGTGCAAGGGGTGCTTGTTGGATAAGAGTGGTAGTTGGTTTGGTGACTAATGGAATGGTGGTGACCCTTGTACTGATTAGTGGCAAGGTAAAGGATATGGACACTACAAGGATTTGAAGTAGAGTAGTGGTCAGAATATTTGGGGTAGTTAAAGGAAGGTTGGTAGTGCTAGAGGTAGGCACTCTTATTGTGGAGGAGTGGTTGGAAGGAGTCGAAGGTATAAGGGTAGTGATAGCTTGGGTTGGTTAGCTTTTTATGGTAGTCTTAAAGGGGTTATTGGTTGGTGAAGAAGCTTGGGTAGTCAATGATTGGGTAATAAACATGGAAATAAAGGTACTCCCCATAAGGTGGAGAGGCATGCCATAAGGTAGTTCCATAAGTGGGGTTGAATCTAGGATATGATATGACATGTTTGTAGGATAATGTTACAAGGCTATGGGATTGTTATCTAGGAAAGAATAAAAGTTTACACATCCTAAAGGAACCTCCTAAGGGAAGGTAGGAATTTCCAAGGGATGACAAGAATTATTTGGTTTAGAAATGTACTGCATGGATGAAGAGGTAGAAGAGGTAGGTTGGCTTAGTGATAGGTTTTGTTCCACAAGGTCTCTTTACTACTAGCGAATGAGAACCATATGAGTTAGGGCAAATAGAAAACACAAATATCCTCACTACTCAAACAAATAAAAGACAAGAAATGATCAAAGAAATAAAATAACACTTTAAAATATACATTAAGCCTTAGATTTCTTATTAATCTCACTTTTGGCTTATGCCTTAAGAAGTAGTGTGACTGAAGTTGGTTTGTAGAGCGGGTACTAGAAAAGAAGTCTAGGGTTGGTTTCAAGTTGTGTTTAGATGATAAAAAGGAATATATATTTGAATAAATACATGGCTTGGTATCAAGGCATACCCCCTCACTTCACACACTGAAATGATAAGGGTGTCAAGTGCTTAGCCAATATATATATTGATATCTAGAGATTATGCTCAATCAAATAGCTAAGTTGATTTTCTCCTTTGTAATGACATCTAAGAGGGATTGTCGAGAAAGGATGAGGTTACCACTAGGTGATGAAATCCTAATCATGACTTGTCTCAATGTTTTTTTATGTTTAATTGATGAAATTAATTTGGTTGAGTGTGTGAAAAAAATAATGAAGTAACGATAGATTACTTTGCTTTTAAGTTAAGCTATGTGAACTAAACTCTCAAGCAATCAATGTATGCACTTAATTTTAAGCGTAAAAGAAACTTTTGATTTCATTAATGAGCATAGAATAGAGAGAGAGTGCAAGAAAATA